>JANHFX010006771.1:36320-47194 GCA_027560015.1 Chloroceryle amazona
TTCTCCTTCCTTCTCCTTCCTTCTCCTTCCTTCTCCTTCCTTCTCCTTCCTTCTCCTTCCTTCTCCTTCCTTCTCCTTCCTTCTCCTCCCATCCCAGGCCTCCATGGTGCAGCTGCTGCCAGCAGCTTTGGCTCAAGCAGCTCCAGCATGGAGACACTTGGCCAAACCCTGGCAGATATCTCCAGGGGCTGGCTACGCCGTTGGGCACAGCCATGACATGCTCCCATCCTGGGCAACCCCATCCCTGGGCAGCAAACGGCTCCAGTGAAGCCACCATCACCCGAGGTGGTGGTACTGGCAGACTGGCACCGTGCTGCGGGCGCTTGTTGCATCCTGGCTCCCTTCCAGGAGCATGGGGACACTCAGCCCCGTGCCACCACGGTCCCCAGCATGATGCAGACCCTATTGGCTGCAGCCTGGCTCGCTGCACATAGCTCATTGCTCCAGCCCTGTGGTCACTGCTGGGGAAGGTACAAGGAGATACCTCTTCCATTAAAGTGTCTGAGAGAGTTTAGAGGGTGGTTTATTGTTGTTTTTTTGCGGTTGTGATTTTTTTGTTGTTGGGGTTTTTTTCTAAGCTGATTGATTGCAGTAATGAATGGAGCCCAGAAACTGGCTCAAGGCTGCCTGCTGGATTTGAAGTCCTGTTTGGCTTCAAACCCTCTCAGTTATTGTTGTTTCCATCTGTAAAATACGCAGGAAGCAAACGAGACCATATTTAGGGCTCACCCAAGCCCTGATCTGCCCTCGGTTGCCAGTGTCTGTAGGAGTGGGTGCCTTGAACTTGTCAAGAACTCTTATTACATGCTGCCAGCTTCTTTATTTCTTTGTGGTTTGCTGGAGAGCAAATCCATTCGTGGCCGTGGCCTATTCCACCATGGAATGGGTACCTTGGCATCGTGCGGTGGATGAAGGCAGCACCGTCCAGCATCAATCCATTTCACAGATACTTTTATTTTAATTTCAAGTCCAGTCCACTTCTAAAAGTGCTGGGGGTGCATCTTGGTGCCCCACTGCCCTGCGGTGGGGGTGGCCAGGCTGCATCCCACCAGCTGAGAGTCTGGAAGGGTTTTTCTCTGCTTCCTGAGCATCTTGCTATGAGCCCATTTCAGAGCGAGATTTTCAGGGGAAAATTGACAGCTGATGACTATGGGAAGATGTTTTCAAAAGGAGAAACAATTTACAATAATTAGAAATTTATAAAATGTCTTTAAACATGGTGGTAATAGGGATAAGAAAACACTTGCTGCAATGTAATCAGTTATTAGCAGCTGATCATTTATCTCGATGGATAGTTGCTGCTGGTACATGAGACACGTAATAAAAGGACTCTTGATTAACTAATTTGAATATCTTTTGAGAACAAATTCTGAGTTCTCTTTTTTCTCCATTGTAACGGAGCCGTACATCTGCGAGATAAACACTGAATGAATATGGTAATGAATATTATTCTGGAAGTGTAGCCCTCAAATGCTGCCACCACCCTCCCAGCCCTGGCCTTGGGAAGCCACTCGAATAGATGGCATAAGGAAGGGGCCTTAACGAAGCTGGCCGGGAGGAGCAGAAGTGTGTGGGGTGGTTGCCAGGGTGTGGGGTGCAGGGGGACGGGATGAGACTGGTCCCCTCCATCAGCTCTTCTTCAGCCTCCGGTAAGGAGCAGGATGGTGAAGCTCTGGAGTTGTGGAGCTTCCCCTGAACAGCCACTGCTATCACACATGAGATGGCATCACTTGATATATGGGGGGTTTAAAACCACAGCCTTTTCCCATCTCCCCCGGACTGGAAATCCAATGCACATCTCAAATCTCTGCCCTCTGCGAGATCCCATTACAACTCTTTTGATAAGGCGCCGTAAACCCCAATTCCATTTTAGATGCTGTGACCTCGTGGCTCAGCAGCTGCACCATGAGCCCCTGGGCTGACAGTGGTGACACTGGGACCGATCCCTGCTCCCTCCTGGCTGCTGTGCCCGTGTGCGCCGGTGGTTAAAGGATGCAAGTGTGGCACGGCCGAAGGAGGACAAGCTGGTGTTTCTCCTTCTTGGCACAGCAGGCAAAGGGAGGAGGTGGCTGCTGGGTGGGTTAAGTGGGGTCTGGTCCCAGCCCTGGTTAGTTTCTCTGGCAGCTGCTCACCCATCGTGCCAGCCGCCTGTGAACTCGCCGCTGGCTCAGGAGCGGTTCCTGCCACTTATTCATCGTCCTCAGCCACTAATGGACTCCATTCAAATACTTCTCCCTTGTTCCTCCCTCTTAAATATTATGATTCACATAGTGGCTGAAAGCAGATTCCTTTTGGCAGCAAGAGCCCCAGATATTTTATATTTGCGCATCGTTTTCTTCCCAGGATCCCAATTTTCCCCTTCTCTCATCTCCCTTTTCTCCTTTCTGCTCCATCCCTGCCCATCTCAGGCTCCATCACCCACCATCGCCTCCCAGCATGGCCAGTGATGCTGCTGGGGAGGGGGCTGGATACGGTGGCTCCTGCGGGGCCAGGAAAGTGATGCTCGGAGCTGTTGGCACCGCTTCTCCTCAGCTGTATTTACTGCAGCAAGGAGCAAAGTCCACGTAGCTGTGGATGCAGTTTACAGGTAATTAAACTCAGCTTGGTGAGGATTTAAACATTAATATTGATGCTAAAGTTTTTAATAAAATATAGGGAGAGAGAGAGAGAAAGAGGTATCGATTCCTATAGGCTTTTTATTTTTTCTTTTCTCCTGCTTTATTGTCACGGGGAAGGGTTGATATATTGGTGAGTGTGAAATAAGGATGTCCTGCAGCATATTGGGCTGCAGATGAGGACAGAGAGGATCCCAGAAGGAGAAGCTGGGGGAAACTGTTGGGAAAATGCATTTGGGATTGATCCATAGAGTGATGCCAGCCCTCACCCCACCCTCCTGGACATCCTCTGTGGTGAGCACGGGCTCATCCCTCTGCTTGGGGGCAGCATCCGTTTCTTGGAAATGATGCTGAGCCTCCGTGGTTTCCACATCTGCTGCTGGTCACAAAGTGGAACACAGGAAGCTCCACCTCAACGTGAGGAAACTTCTTGCCTGTGAGGTGACGGGGCCTGGCCCAGGCTGCCCAGAGAGGTTGTGGAGTCTCCTGCTCTGGAGACTTTCCAACCCCACCTGGATCTGTTCCTGTCTGGGCCAGGGCTGGCAGGGGGGTTGGACTCAATGATCTCCAGAGGTCCCTTCCAACCCCTTCCATTATTCCATGATTCTGCGGCTCCATCGCAGCCAGATCAAGACCCCCTCCCTTGGACCACGGTGCTGTCTGTGTGTCCAGGCTGTGCCACTGGCATCGCTCCCTTTCCCAGCATAGCCACGGTGGGTCCGGGATGGGGGTTGCTGGGGTCCCCTCGTCTCACTGTGGCACTGTGGTCATCAAAGCCCCTTCTCAGCCCCTGTTCCCATACTGCACCAAAGGCCATTAAAAAGATGCTGACGGCCGTTTTTCACTCTCTGCTTCTCTGTATACACACAGGACTCGGGTTTATCTGCTTTCTCGCCAATATTTTTCTATATAACAGTGAAATATTTATATTGTCCAATAAAAGGCAGTAAGGCTGCAATCTTCCGCAAATTCATTTGAGACCAGGAGCTTCGTTGTCTGAATTTCACACCCGGCAGTGACCCCTGGTAATTGGCTTCATACATCTTTAGCATCGCTGATTTACATAAGGTGTAAGTGCTGATGGATGGCTGGGGTCACCCTGCCTGCCCCACGACTCATCTACCAGGGGAGGGTGGTGGCCGCCCTGCGCCGTGTCTCCTGCCCAGTGTCCCACAGCCAGGTGGGTTGTTGGTGATGCCAGGGAGGATGGAGTCAGGTCCCCTGTGATTTGGGCAGTCGTGGCTTAAATCCTCGGCGTGCGAGGCTGACTCCAGGCCGAGCGTGGTGGTGACGGTCCCGAGGTTTTGGTGGGACGGGAGGATGGAGCACGCTGCAGGTGATGGAGCAAAGTGCAGGTCCTGCAGCTGGGACCAGCCGCCGGTCCTGGCGATGGTGGCTCCTTCCTTTGCAAACCCAACTGGCCCCCAAATTACCTGTTTTGTGAGCTGGGTGGGGATGCTCGGGATGACAAGTCGGGGACGGGACACACATCAACAGCAGCCGGTGTTTGGGGCACAGCTGAGCCCCGTGCAGCCACCTCCCAACCTCTGCCACCAGCATCTTGGCCCCCAATTTATCAAAAAACAATTAATAGCCTCCCCCTCCCAGCTCAGGTTTTATGGTTTCTGTCTCTCCCCGCTGACTGCAGGGCAGTAATTAGAGGCTGTCTGATGAGGTTTTCACAGTGGAGATACGTTCTTGTGCCGTCTCTCCCCATCAGACAAAGGCTTTGCCACAGTTTATGGTGCCAGTGTAATATTTTTCTGGCTGTTTTCACCATGATACGAGCCAAAGGGGAACCAGGGCATCTCCCAGCACAGCCAGGCTACAGGCTTTACTGGGGAGTACCCCAGAGGTGGCTTTGCATCACACCGACCCCATCATTTTTATTATTTTCCTTTTTTTTTTCCATATTCCACCCAAATTAAAAAGCCATCTCTATCTTAAAAACCTTATTTATGAACACTTAAGCGTAAGTAAGTCATCGTTGGACGGCTTCCCTCCCCACTGATGGATGTAATCTGGCACCGGGGTGGACCGGGAGGGAAATCTGGCAATACAATATGCTGTGCTTGACTATTTTGACACTCGGAGTGCGATGTTTTTTTTACAGTTACTGATGAGCTTATGGCACTGCTCCTTTTGGAGAAGCGAGGAGGAGGCTGGGGCTGAGAATATTGATTAGCAAGCTCCTGATTATCTCAACAACCCTCTTGGCTTGCCTTTGCTTTTGCGGGGAATACAGAATTTCTTCAATTATTCATATCAACCCCCTTGTCGATAGCGCCAATGCGCCGTGGCTGCGCGACGCCGAGCAAAAGCAGGTCCGGGGGAATTATATTCCTGCAGTTTCCGAACCCAGCCCTCCTAAACCACCTTTATTTTCTCTTCTTTTTTTTTTCTTTTTTCTCTTTTCCTTTCTTTTCCTTTCTTTTCCCCCTCTTTCTTGTTTCCTCTTTTCCGTTCCTTTTCCCCCTCTTTTCTGTTCCCTTTTTCTTCTTTTTCGTTCCTTTTTTTTCCCTTCTTTTTCCCTCTCCCTCCCCCTGCTCCTTTTGTTTTTGTTTTGTTCCAGAAGAAGCTTAATCCCGTTGCCTGGGCACTGGCAGGGTGGCGGGGGGAATGGGCACAGCCTCATAAAACATTTAATTGATCTCCGCCAGGAATTTTAAGAAAAATGTACCTGAGGTAGAGGAGATTTGCTGGTAGAGAATTAACTCGGCAGGACAGCACCTTCCCCGCCCCAGCAACAAGATTTTTGAGAGCCGTAGGTGTGAGTGACTAACGAGGAGGGAAGCTAATTAGCCACAAAGACAAATTATAGCCTCTAACCTTGGGGTGTCGGGGAGTTCTGGCTCTCGCCATCTCCAGTAGCCCCTCTGGATGGGCAGTGATGGGGCACTCGGGGGGACACCCGGGGGCTCTGGGGAGGCAGTGTCCACCTGGATGTATCCTGCTGGTACAGGAGGAAACTTTGAGTTTTGAGGCGTTTATAAAAAGCAAATGTTGAGCATTCGGCAGCGTTTGAGCTGCTGGCACCCAGCTCGCAGCCCAGATGGGGGGAGACGTGTTGGGTTGTTGGCTTTTTTTGGGTTTGTTTTTTTTTTTAAAAAAAAAAAAAAAGATGGGAAGGGAGAGAGAGAAAAAAAAAGAGCAATTCTAAAATAGCTTTTCTTGGAGGCTGTGCGGGGAGGGGTGTTTTCTGCCTGCCTGGATGGGTGGGAGGAAAAACTGGCAGCGTCGATAGGGGGATGCTCAAAGGAGAGGTGGGCAGGGGAGCGGGCACAATCTGCCCTCACCTGTCCTGCTGCTGGGCATGATCCCAGCTCCTTCTCACACCTTTTGTTTCTTGGGGGGGTTGAAATGGGAAGGGGAGAGCCCTGGGAGGGGAAGGTTGGACCTGGCTTGTTGTGGCCAAGGCATGAGGTCGCTGTCCCCAACCCCTGAGAGGTTTCTACAGCCAATAAAATCCATCTGCTTTGCCTTCTGGTGATGCTGCGTGGTCCACGTGCCGGGCAGGGGCAGGGGTGTGGGCAGGGCAGGCAGGGCCCTGCTGTTGGTGAGCTTCCTGATGTCCCCTGCAGGACACCAGGGATGGTGGCCCTGCCTAGAGAGCTTCCAGGCAGCAGAAGGAGCCATCGTGGCCAGAAGGTGCCATGGAGTGGCTGGGAAATGCCACGACACGGCTGAGGTGCCACAGCATAACCAGGAGATGCCGCAACGTGGCCAGGAGGTGCCATGATGTGGCCAGGTTACACCAGGTGAGGTTGCAATGGGCAACCTGAGGAGGAGCCCAGCAGCAGGGTGGGACAATGTGGTCCTAGCCCATCACGTTGCTGCAGGTGACACCTCAGTTCATCCTCCAGCCTGACCTCGGTGCTCCTCAGCCCCGTGCCTCTACCGCATCCCAACGTGCTCTGCAGACACCTCGCCTTTGGTCCCCGATGCTGGTGAGTGATGCGTTGCACTTCAGGGTACCTCTTCTGCTCAGCTTTTTAATGCCCTCTCTTCAGGGGCTGCTTTCTCAGCTCCTCTAATGTGCTTCGATGGAAACCCCTGGAGAGCTGCCGGTACTCGGAGCTTGCCAGCAGCGACACATTAGGATCTGTCATCTGCTGAGCATTACCTGATTTTAAATCTGTCTCTTTGGAGCAACAGAACTGCATAAGAAAATATTAAAGTAAACAATAAGTGGATTTACACAAATGCGACTGATTTCCATATTTTTCATCATTTCATTTTATTACCAGGTTTACTGATACGCTCATTTATTTATAGGGCAATCCAGTATTGATTCATTCCGATGCACTATGCATAAACACATAAAAGAGAGTGATAACAATAGGAATACATTTTCAGTCTCTTAAATACTGCATTTTTTCTGATAGTCTTCATTAGATCCGCTACGAGAATATGAGCGATGCCCTTCAGGGAGCCCCAGCCGGTCCCTCTGCCCAAGTGGCTCTGGATTTATAGGGAGAGTGGGATGCAATTCCCAGCTGGGCACCAGCTGCTTCCTCCCAACCAAGGTGATTTTCCACAGGAGGTTTTAGGGGGATTTTCTCCCAAAAGGTGCATTCCAGTCCCTTGAGCTTGAGTTTCTTGGCTGTTTCTGTGCCAGGCAGTGTGGGGTGGACACCAGAGTGCTGCTGCTTCTCCTGGGGCAAGGCTTGCAGGTGACCTGGGGACTCATTTTTCTTCTTTATTTTCCCTTCTTCAGCTCAATTTTTCACTTTCTTCTGGTTTATTTTCCTTTTTTTTCCCCTTTTTCCTTTTTGTCTCCTTTCCCTTCCTCCCCCCTTTTTTTTTTCCACTTTAATTTTCCCCTCTTTTTCCTTCTTTTCTTCACCCCTTCTTTCTTTACCCCTTCTTTCTTTTCTTTCCTTTCCCCCCTCTTTCTTTTCTTTCCCCCTTCTTTCTCCCCCCCATTTTCCCTTCATTACCCTTTTTTTTCCTCATTTCCAAACCCTTAAAACACTCTCTAACACATTTCGCCTCCCATTTCTCCCTACCATTCCCAAGTACATCTCATATCTATTTAGTCTCCTATAGGTTTTTTTCCCCTTGAGAAAGGAGACTAAACTGTACCCGCAGCAAATAAACCCAGCTTTTCTTTTTCCCTCCGATGAGCTCAAGGACAGTTTCTTTCTGTCACCAAAAGCTGCCCGCCGCGGCGGTTTAACAGCAACAGCTTGAGACGGACAAAGTTTGAATATCCTTGCGACGGAGAAAAGAGCAAAGCGAAAGCCCTGCTAATTACAAAAGTTGCTTTATGAAAGATAATTCAAAGCAATAATTTAGCAAACATAATCAAGTAGCGCAGATGGGGATTTTGATGAATAGTTTGCAACATGCAATTAGCAGCTCTTGCAGTTACATATCATTAACCCTCAGAGCACAAAAATTATTTTCTCATTATTAGATGAAAAGATAAAATTAAGCTGACTAGACAGTAAAGGAACAAACTACAATTAATTACCTTCATTTATTACAGTCATTATTTTAAACTTATTTTTTTTTACTCTGATAGATAGATGAAAACATCTAAATTAAAAGTTTTGTTCTGCTAAATGGGAGGTGAAACTTTGCTGCTCGGGGTGCACCCGTGTGCCGGCTCCATCCTGAACTTGGGGACCAGTGGGAACCCCCCTCATCACCCCACTTCATCCCTGCTGGGGATGCAGAGCCCCCAGTATCCCTGCCCGGCTCCTCCGCCGACCCGCACCGCTGCCACCAAAGGCATTTTGTATAATTTGGCAGGAAAATAATTTGGTAGGTAAATAATTTTATGGGCTCACAAAGAAATCCAGCCCTGCTGGGAATTAACCCGCTCAGGTGGTGCCTTCTCGTGGTGTTGGAATCAACCTGCTCCTTGGAGCTGCCTTGGGCTCGATGCTGGAGCCGTTTTGTTTTGGCGCGTGCGCCGGTAGCAGATGGTTTGGAGTTGCCAACTTTCAGCAAATGCACTGAAAAATTAAACTAGGAAAAAAATAAAGGATATGAAAAATCAGGGGAAAAAAAAAAACAACCAACCAAAGAGAAAACCTCAACCAAACCAGCCAGTGTGGGGAAAAAAAGTAAAATAACAAAAGTCTATTAAATGATGTTATCGAGGAAGGTTGAAATATTTTGCTGGCTTGCAGCGTGGTGCCCGGAGGTTGTAACTCACCTGGAGGAGGCTCAGCCCAAGAAATCCCGTGGCGTGGAGAAAGGGAAAGGCTCAGGCACCTTCCCCCGGAGCCGGCAGGGCCGGGATGCTGCGGGAAAAAGGGGGAAACAAAATCCTGAACCTAATGAGCTGCAGATCCTCTGCCTCTGCTCTCAGGAACTTTGCCAAAGCATCATTGAACTTGTCAGGAAGTATTATAACAAAATTAAGAACCAGCAGCAATTTTCTTGCGTTCGGGATCCTATGCTTTATAAAGTAAATTATTAATGGGTTTTTTTCCTCCGTTAAGCAGTTATTTGCAGCAGTCTCAGTATATTTCTCATTAGAAATAACATCATCTGAAGAACTTCTATTGATTCTTTTCTTCTTTCTTTTTTTTTTTTAATCTCCGAATCACGAACGTGAACAACATATTTCTGTGACGTTCCCTTTAACTAGAATTCTCAGGTTTTATTTTTATATTATTGATCTTTTTTGATGTGGATTGCTTTTTGGCCTCGTGGACACGGTGTGAGCTGCTGCTGCCCGTGAGGGGGTGGGAATGGGGGTGTGCCATGGTTGTTGTGTGATGCTTCTTGGCTTCTGGTCGCGTGATGGGTTTGGGGGTGTGTGAGGGGTCTGTGGGTGCGTGATGGGTTTGGGTAACGGGTTTGGGAGGTGTTTGTGGCACGGGCTTGGGTGTGTGATGGGTTTGGGTGGTGGGTTTGTGGGTTTGGGATGGGTTGGGGATGGGTTTGGGGGTTTGTGATGAGCCTATGGTTAGGTGATGGGTTGATGTAATGGGTTTGTGTCATAGGTTTGGGTGTGCACGGAGTTGTTGTGATGAGCTTGTGTGATGTTTGGGTGTGTGATGGGTCTGTGGTTGTGTGATGGGCTTGTGTGATGGGTTTGTGGATGGGTGATGGGTTTGTGCGAGTGTGCAACGGGTCCGCAAACATGGGATGGGTTTGTGTGGTGGGTCTGGGTGCATGATGAGCTCGTGCAGTGGGTCTGTGGGTGCGCAGTGGGTCTGTGCATGTGCGTGATGGATCTGTGGGTGTGTGATGGGTTTGTGCATGTGTGTGATGGGCATCTATGGGTGTGCAAGGGCTCTGTGGGTGTGGAATGGATCTTTGTGGGTATGAGGAACTCGTGTGATGGGTTTGTGAGTGTTCGCCATGGGTTTGTGGGTGTGTGCTGGGTCCATGTGCATGTGGACGGGGTTTGTGTGATGGTTACAGGGGTGTGCAGTGGGTTTGTGGGTGTCTGTGGTGGATCTGTGTGATGAGATTGTCCACGTGCAATGGGTCTGTGCCTGTGTGCGGTGGGTTTGAGGAGACAGTCGGACTTGGGACTCCAGGAAGGCACCAAAGGACCCTGGCATGAGGTGGGTGCCACACAGGGGGTCCAGCCCCATCACCCAGAGCTCTCCTCCAGGACAGCAGCTCCCTCCCAAGCTCTCCCCCCCCTCACCCCTCTGCAGCCCTCCCGTTCTCCCCGACTTCTTTACACATCAGCAAAAAAAAGCGAGGAAAATAGCGAAGGCTTGAATGTAATTTATTTTATTTTTTTTTCATCAGTTTTCTTCAACATTTGGGGTCTCTGCTGCCGCTTTCTCCCCCGACAGCTGTTCCTTTCCACTGAAAAAGAGCTCATTTGTGGTTTACTGCCACCAGTATTTAGATGGAAATAACCCACTACTTATCCTGCACTTGATCTCATGGATATAAGAATAAACTCACCGCCGGTGCGATGCAAATCCCGCGCCTTTGGAGAGGAGATGCTCAGACAGTCGCTCCTCGCCGCCGTGCCGGGAGGGAGGACCGGCTGCGCCGGGGGAGTTTTACCATTTTGTCAGTCAATTATAATAATATTTCTGCTTCCAAATGTTTAAAAAGTTGGCTTTCGGAAGGTATAATCATGGCACAGAGGCCAGCCTGACAATAGTAATTAATTAGGCTATTACGCATTCTACAGTGATAATTGCTTTGCTGGAAAGTCACCAGCCATGAAAAGGACCCGGCGCGTAAATGTAATTTATCACACGGCGGCGATCCCGCGCCGCTGCCGTGCCTCACCTTGAGCCCGTGGACGCTGCGGAGGGAGGAGGTGGG
>JANHFX010006774.1:0-37660 GCA_027560015.1 Chloroceryle amazona
GCAAGGGAAAGGAGGAAATAAGGTCTCAACATTAACTCCTTGTTATCTAGAGAACAGAAAATACCTCCAGGCTCTGACGCCAAATACAGCCCTGGTGGATTTTTTTATTCCCTACTCCTCTTCTCTTCTCTTCTCTTCTCTTCTCTTCTCTTCTCTCTCTTCTCTTCTCTTCTCTTCTTTTTTTTTTCTTTCTTTTTTTTCTAGCAGTGAATTCTTGAAAAGACTTAATAGATGGTGATGACTTAAAATAAACCCAGAATCACAGAATCACAGAATGGCAGGGGTTGGAAAGGACTTCTGGAGATCATCGAGCCCAACCCCCAAGCCTAAACAGGTTCACCTAGAGCAGATTGCACAGGAATGTGTCCAGATGGATTTTGAATGTCTCCAGAGAAGGAAAATCTACAACCTCTCTGGGCAGCATGTTCCAGGGGTTTGTTACCTGGAAAGTAAAGAAGTTTTTCCTTATGTTTAGGTGGAGCTTCCTGTGTCCTAGTTTGTGTCCATTGCCCCTTGTCAGTGTTCAGAGACTTTCTGTTTGAGGGAAGGAAGATGGTCCCTGGAAGCAGTTGACACTACCTCAACAGAGGTGCATCTGTCAGCCTTTCACCCATAATTTCCCTCAGTGAGTATCAAGATTTTTGCTGAGATAGAACTACACCTTTACTGGCAACAGCAGCACTATATAAACCTGCCAAACAGCCCACGATGTGATGGAGGCAGCTACGAAGGACTCTTCTCCTTCTACACCAGCTGAGATATCTGCTTCTACCTGTGGCTTTGGGAAAATAGGACATGGTACTGCCATGACCCACATTCCCATCTGATCCCGGGAGGAGTATGAAGCAATGGTGCCCGTATCTTTCCTCAGGATCCTAGCTAGCAGCTTGCACAGCTCAAAGAAATATTTTTTAGTGTACTCAAATGATAAGCACTTGAGAAAGGAGGCAGAGGAAACAAGTGCTTAGAGCTCCTTGCCACCGTGTCATCATAACTATGCAAATCTGGGAAAGAATTGATTGCCAAGTCAAGTAAGGATAAGTTATAAGCAGGTTGCTCTGTTTAATCATGCAGGTGTTTTCGTATACAAATATTTGTCAGCCAAACCCTGGGAAATGCTTATTCAAGTCGATAAACTAGAAGAAGAAAAAGAAAACGATGACACAATCCTCAGGCAGTGGAAGCCAGCAGGATCACCATTTTTCATTTTTAGTACAAGAGCAAAGGTTTTTTTCTCTTTTTACCTCTTTTTTTTTTTTTTTTTCAAGTTTTTCAAGGTGATTCATAGTGTTGGTACTTAAAGAGATATATGAGCTCAAGGCTACCCATTTAAAAAACCCGAGAAGCTAACTTCAAGGAGAGATCTCTGAACAATTCATTTAAGCAGATACGCTGCTGCATCTGGGTAGGTTTGCTTATTTATTTATTTTATGGTCCAAGTGATGTGATAATGCTGCAGGATTGGCCGAGTGCTGCTTAAGTTTGAACTGATGTCAGAAAGTGCCAGGCAAAATGACAAGGGAAAGTGCATCCCTTATTCATCTCATGCAATGATGGCTGTTTTGTTTGGAGCCACTGAAATGATGCAAATAGAGCTATTTTTTTTTTAATGTTGCACAGCAGTCTCTTCCCACGCTCTGATGCTTGAAAGGGCACCCTACAGACAAAATTTGATTTATGCTATTTTTGATTTATATATGTGTTTTTGTTTACTTAGCTTATGAAGCATTTTTATGGTTTAAATCTTTATGATTCCCTTACCCGTGCAGTATCTTTGTGCTATTAGTATGTATAACACAAGAATATTTGTCTCTATATATGTTCAGATAAACAACCATTTTCTTACTTTCTGAAATGTTTAAAATATAACAAAGTGGTTCAACAGAAAAAGCATTTTAAGGAACAAAACATCAAGATGGTTTGGTCAGGAATACAATAATAGCAGTTGGTTTGCTCTGGGTTTGTTTTTCTATGTGTGTGTGTGTGTAAGAAGGAGTGTTTCAGTCACAAAATCACGGGGGAAAAGCAGGGCTGGGGGTCTTTATCCCTTTCTATCCATGAACCAGAATTTACAGCACATATTTGGGACACTGGAGAGCAATTTCTGTGTGAAGCATCAGACCCTGGATTTCCCTTCTCCCAGGAGGACTGGGTGAAGGGCTGCTGCAAGGTGCGGGGATTGCTTGATCTGCCTTGCTGGCACTGTGCTACTGGGGATGAGGGACAAAATACACACTGAACTGGGCTCTGAAACCCAGGTAGCTCACCCCCCCGTGTTGTTTCTCAAAACCCAGGCTTGAATGCCCTTCTTTTTTTGTGGGGTGGGGGGTATTTATTATCTATAGCATCTGGAATAGCATCAACAGGAAGGTTTAAGTAAAATTCTGCCTCGGAGAATTTGGTAGCCTGTTGATGCTGGTGGTTCCCTGGAAAAATGTGCTCAGGTACCCACTGGGAAAGGAGAGGACTGATCCCGAGTCCGCCACCTCTCATGTGCTTGGATTTCAGGGAGGGACCAAAGGGAGAACAGAGGCAGTAAAATAAAATAGACATTTTTTTATGGACTTAGGAAAGACTAGAAATAAATCTTACACACGAGTCAATCTATGGGAGCTGTATGCAGAAGGACATACCAATGATCAGTCAGTTATCTGCCCTATCATATCACATCAAGTCACCAAAGAGAAAACAGCGAGGGAAGAAGACAAATGCAAGAAGTGTTCAAATTGTCAGCCAGACCAGCAGTGCTGTCTGTAACCTGCCTTCTAGAAGTAAGATGTATTCAGGAACGCACTTGCAGCAAGGGGGGCAAAATTGGACCAGACTCTGACTCCCAGGCAGACCCCAGGCAATCAGAAAGCAGAACGTGCTCCCCAAAACCTCAGCTTTACAGTGATTTTTCTGTGTATTGTGAAGCAAAAGATATAATTTGTTCCTCCTCAACACTTCATGCCATCGTCCGCAGCAGATTAATTATTCTATAGCCACCAGATTACAGGAAA
This sequence comes from Chloroceryle amazona, assembly GCA_027560015.1. Taxonomy (NCBI): domain Eukaryota; kingdom Metazoa; phylum Chordata; class Aves; order Coraciiformes; family Cerylidae; genus Chloroceryle; species Chloroceryle amazona. The sequence goes on from JANHFX010006774.1 coordinate 3,003, forward strand.
TTGGGGGTGGTCGATAAAGAAAGGATTTCAGTTATTGCTCCTTATAGGGTCCTGTTATTTTTCTTTCTTGCCAGCTCGAGGTAATATCTTGATTGCCCCAGTTTGTTTGATGTCAGGGCCAGCGCAGTGCCGGCTTGACATGTGCACTAAACATGCTGACAGCAGCCAGGAAGTTCATTGACGCTGTTATGGCAAGAAATGAATGGACTCCAGAAGCAGTAAAATGCACTCTTAGCAGATCACAGTGGAGGCTTCACTTTCCCGTGAGATACTGGGCTATTACTTGTCTGTGAGACACACTTCAACACATCGTGTCAAATGGCAGAATCATGAGAAAACTTGTGAAGTATTCCCATTAAGGCTAATTGATTTTTAAATACTCTATTATCCGAACTTGGCATCTAATTATTTCTTTCAAGATTCTGACACGTTCCTGGTAGTTGCAAGAAGCAATGATTGTTCAGGACGGAGCGCTGTGGTGGGCAGCAGAGCATCCATCTGAAAGGGAAAGAGGGGGCTTTTTATATTTTTTCTCCCTGACATGTCTGAGGCTGCTGCAAGAGGAATTGTGGTGCAGTAAAAGACGTGTGAGATGAACCGATGGGAAGCTTGGGGTTGGAGTCAGGCTCCAGCTGGAGTAAGCCTTCTATACAGAGATCAAACTGTTCTGGCAGATAATTTATTACCTTTCTCAAACAAATCAGGTTGGCCTGAGGGTCATTAATGTTTATAGTGAAGTCCTAATTAAGCAAATATAAACCTTATGCTCAGCAGAGATACCATTAAAAAAGAAAATAATCACAGACCCTTTCTTGGACTTGCCTCTCCCTCGGCTTTGGTGATGACAATATTAATCGACTAACGGCCACAGAAAGCGGATCAAATGTTGGTGATACATCAGGGCCACCCAGGGTCATCGCCTACAGCAAACACAGATTAAGTACAGCTCTCCTCTGACTCGTGTTGTGAGCATTTGGTCCTGCCTGCACAAGAAGGGTGTGAATTGTCTTTAAATCCAGAGGTTGCTCCAAATGACTTCCCAAGGTGTCCGCGCTGGTGACCGAGAGCTGCTCCTCACTGCTGCCCTGCTCCTCCCTGCGGACACCAGCGCTCCCATCTCCAGCCGTTGGAGACTGAGAGCTCCATTTGGGATTAAAGAAGTGATACGGGAAGAATAAAAGTCATCCGTGTGATGATTCGGCCGGCACATGACCAGGCATGTGAAGACCGCGTTAAAAACATGGCATTGCACATGTCCTCTGTAGAGGGGACACAGAATGGTAGCTTTGTAGCAGAGGGTAGACTTCTTACCATGAAAAAAAATCAAAATATCCTAGCTGCCTAGACCATCGCTGTGAAATATGGTGGTGTGGTTCATATTTAATCACAGAAAGACAAACAAGCTGAACCAGCTCAGCTTTTAACAATTTGCTCTTTGAGATAGAAGGAGTTTTTCTCAATATCCTGACTTGCCTTACTCGTTGCTTCATACTTAATGTTCACTCGTGCAGGCCAGCCAAAAAGAAAGTATTTCCACAGATTAAAACTGCCTCGAACACATATGGGTTTGGTTTAAAAGAAATAAATGGAGTTTGAAACTATAACTATTTCAGGAAATGAAATACAGTTTTGCGTTTTTGTAAGGTCTTTAAATATTTTATGAAGTACCAATGTTTGCTTGTATTTTTTATTTTATTTTTTTTTTAAACCACCCTCTTAGGTATTTTATTATGTACTTTCGTTGGAAAGACACCAAGAGGAGGGGGAGGAAGAATCTTACACCTATGTAAAGAACTGGGTTACCAACCTGTATTACTCTAGCAGGAATATAAGGACGTTACAGGGTAAATGATGTTTATTTCTTGTGTTTATTTGTTACACGCATGTCTTTGATTAAAAATACACCAATATTTGGTATGGGAACATTGCCCTGGGTAAGATGAAATAGCTATCTAGTCTAAGTATGAAATAAATGTTCTGTAAAAGTGTCCTTTAATCTAATTGCCTAATTACCTTTGCTCTTTATCTGGGAAGGCTTACAAGAAGATGTTCTGGACAAGTGATTATGCCGGGCTGGTAGGAGCCTTTTGGATCATGTGAACATAGGTAAATGGGTAAGAATAGACCAGTTTGGCATCCACATGCAGAGGCATACACTGTAACTACAAAACAGCATGTTCTGAGCCTGCCTTTCCTCTGGGTAGTAGTAGCAGGAACACTGTGTTCATTTAAATTAAACCAGTTCCTTGGATAATAACAAAGTAATTAAAGAAGCCACCGAGGAAAAAGAGCCAATTTATTTGAATCATGTTCATAAAAAACTACAACAAGTGCCTGAAGGTAGAAAATAATGTAGTTAAGATGGCAGATTGATGATTTTTAAAAATGCATCTTGATATTAATTTAAATTATTGTCCCTAGTCCGAAAAGAATAATGGATGTGAATATTTAATTTTAGCATAGGGATGGTTCCTTCAGTTAAGTCAAATTCAGAGGAAAAGCTGGTATGTTTGGTTTAGGTCCACTTGGTCTCCAAAACAGTATCTTAAATCTGGTCATTTTAATTTATTACTATACCCATAACTCTCACTTTAATTGCAAGAGATGCACATACTTTGCTAGGTGGCTCCAAATTAATGTTGTCTGATCCTGAAACATGTCAAATGGTTCCAGCTGCACTGGAAATCATAGGGAGCCTTCTATTCTGTGTAAGGTCACCTACATTGAACTCAAGGTTCGTAACTAAAGTCCTAAAGAAGGGAAAAAAGAAAGGTTTCACATCTTGCAGGTCTCCACTGTTTCACCGACGCTCCACTGGTTTAGTTTTGGTGTCCACTCATTGAATCATGGATGATAAGATAGTTCTGTGTGCCAGTTCATAACAGTTTGCCTGACTTTTATCATCTCTCACCAGGACGAGGTGGTTTTACATGCCTGTTGATCCTGCATGTTATCCATCCTCTTACCGTGATGGCAAAGTGCTTTTGTTCAGGGAAAGTTTTACCTTGGGGATAGTGGGCTTCATCCCCACCAGAGCATTATAGAATTTGCTAAAATGCTTCTTTGTTATTTTGTGTTACTGGTGACAAAACACAGCTGAGGTTGTGCTACAGCACCGGAGACCAACAGTGACAACCATTCCAAGTGGCAAGCTGTGAGCAACCTTGTAACCCTCTCCTACATGCCTCTTTTAGGGCTCAGTCTGAATTACAACACATAATTAGCCTTACTGACCTGTTATGGAGGTCTCCTGTGCTCATGTGCCTGTGCAGTAGCCCTCTGTGGAGATTTCCCTGGCTATTCCCAAGCTCCGTGGTCCCAGAACAATTGTGGGGGTTCCCAGGCTCTAGGAAATTAGACAGCCTGGTGATTTATGCTAACGTCACACCCACAGGACCAGGAGTCAAAGACCTGGCTACTCATGTTATCATTTTATCTCTGCTTTATCATCTCGGCAGAAATAGTCGTGTTTTTTTTCTCCTGAACAATCTGTTCTGAATGCATCATTTCAGTTCATCTGCCACCTACCATCAAACCCGGGATTCTAAAGCAAACTCATAAAGAACCCACTTACATGTTTACTCATGCTAATCTAGTTTACAGCAGTACAGACACAGGCCAGGGCAGGGACCTGAATCTATCTCGCTATCCATTGATGGATGGCTGGCACAGAAGGTCTGTTGCTGTCAATGGATACAAGGGAGAAATCCATTCTTATTCTCCTTAATATCTTTGCAGGATTTGGCACTGTTGACCTTATGTCAAGTCTGACAGGTGGCATGAATCCAAAGTAAGTCTTCAACTAGACAAAGACTCTTTCTCTAGTCCCTTTCAACATCTACAGGCATCGAGCTACGAAGTGACCTGGGTTTAAAAGCCAGTGATATACAGATGGCACAGAACTGTACTTCACCTTCCCTATGCACAACTTCTTTATTATCACTGAGGTTTCTGAGTGCTTGGGTATGGTCCAGTGCCTTGACTTTCTAGAATAATGGCAAACTCTGCAGTAAGAATAACTTACTGCCACGCAGGAGACAAAGCTTATCCATGAGGCATAAAGCCAGGCACAGTCTTTTAGCCGTGGAAAATTCTTTTAGGGTTCTGGGTATGAAACCAAAAAGAAAAAAAATAGTTTTGTGTAAAATAGTACAAAGCAGCTATTGGAGGGATAGATGCAGTAATCGTTGGGAATAAACAAGGGCAAAGCTGTAATGTCTTGAATACTTAGGGCAGAAATGGATGCTTCGTTATCACATTGGGGTTTCATTATCACATTTGGGTTTCGTTATGGGCAGTAGGCAGAAATACTGCACATGCTCAGAGAATCTCAGTCCTTTCACTCTATTTCAAATCATACTCTGATGAACTGCTTTATTACACTCCACCGCTAAGCGTTGCATGCTGATTGATGACAGATAAAAGCTGGCCCCAGAAACTCATCTGGCTGCCCACAAGAAAGGCAGTGAGCATTTCATAACAAAGTGCTGCCTTGCAACATACAGGGTTGAATCCCGAATAGGAAGCAAAGAGGAACATGAAACAGCCAAAGTGCTCTGGGTCACTGCTCCCCCATCTTTACCTTCCTGAGTTTCAAACCAGAGGTGCCCCACACAGAGCAAACCCCAGTGTCAAATCAGCTGTCTAACCTTGACTTGGGTTTTATACGAGCCCAGGCTTTCTTTAATGCTTGAAATGGAGTTAAATAGGTGAAGTTCTTTGTCCTTAACCCTGGCACTTGTTAGGTACGAACCAGCGTCTTCAGAGCTTCTAGGGCATGATCCATACTTCTGCAAAGTTTTGCACATAATTAATTCTGGGTTAATTTTGACCTGTAAGGCCCACCTTGCTTTGAATCCTGTATATATTAACAAGCTCCCTGCATTTCAACTTGGCAGATACAGAATCTAGAGAGACCAGACTTGATGCGTACATCTGGCTGGGGGTGAATGCACACGGGATGGGCTTGCAAATGTGCAACTGCCAGCTAACCATCTGGTATGATCTGTAAGTGAGGGTGATGGCAAAGTGCACCCTTCTTGCTGGGCCCTCTGGAAATTTGCACCTGCGTCTCAGTACGGGACGACTGCAAGAAAAACAGTTTCATTACCTAGAACTAGTCTTGCACCTTCTGCTGTTTCTCAAGACCAGTTTTAAGACTCATTTTCTTTCCCTCAGGTGTTATTTTTCCTTCCTATTTTTTTTTTTTTGCAGTGAGATTCTCATGATGGCCAAAGGCTTTTTTTGCATTGACGAAGCAAGTTTGGCTACACCGGCTGACACGGGATTAGCATCTGTCTAGCAAGAGGGGTGCCCTGTGACATGTCTCAAGGACAGCTGTAGAAAGGGGACTTTATACAGAGATTTTCCACGCCCCTGTGGAAGAGTGTAACCTTCTGTATGTTCAGTCCATATATACACAGAGCGAATAGTGTCCCTTTGTTAAGTATTTCTGTAACTCTCTTTCTCTCACCTCTGCTACCTAATGGTTCTGCTGATTTTCAGGCTCTCAATATCCATCCAAGTGAGACAGGATTTCCTGCAAAACTAACACCTCTGAAGCTGCCTTTTCTTTCTTTCTTTCTTTTTTTTTTTTCTTTTAATTTCACTGGGGCAATTTATTTACTTCTTTTAAAATATTCTTTTCATGCAGCCCTTACACAGGGACTATCACTGAAGTTCCTGCTACCTTTGGCAGGAGGTGGGTTTTACAAGTATGAAGAACCCCATGAAAAGACAGTTTCTTTTCCAAAAACTGCATCTAACTGAGGATTTTTCTGAAAGCCTTGCTGTTCCCTCACACTCTGTGGGCCTTTTCTTCATTGCCAGCATCATTCTTTGACTTAAAGCAATGATAAGGGTGACTATGTTAGTCAAGGTATCTGGGCCCTGAGAGTACCCACAGCAGTTCCTGGTCCTACCCAAACTCTCCTGGGGTCTTCCACCCCAGCCCATGGCCCATGACACCATTTCAGCTGAGCCTGGGGCCACCAGTCCTTGCCCTGTGCCTTCCAGCTGCATCCCCCCCCAACTCTGCCTCCCATTGTTTTGCCTTACAGATGATTTTTGCAAGACACTCCTCAGAAATCAATTCAGTTTTAACCTTGCTGATACAATGCCAAATGTTCTCATTACTCGTAAATATTTCCAGTTTCCTTCTAGAAAGAAAAAAAATCCTGCTACACTGTATTTGGTTTTGTACTGCTGCTGGTTACAAGGTTTATTGACTTTGTGATAGGTAAAATCAGGTAAAAAACAACGAAGACTTCAATTTCACATGGGAGATTTCCAGGTTGTTTCACCTTCATTTCCACAGGTAGGATACTGAACAATGCACTTGTACACTCGACTCTGTAATCCTTGACACTCACTGAAATCTCATTTCCAGAAATATATGTGTACTCTTTTTTTGGGGGGTCTTTCTTACATGGCTTTTCAGGACGGGAGAAATAAAGCATACCAGGTTTGACAAGGAATGTCACCTTAACCCTTGATTTGCCAGCCTTTTCTAGTAGTATTCTTTCTACTTAGCTACTATCCAGCTCTGGTATTAACTGAAAAATCTTCAGATTAATTTAAGAATGTTCAATAACTACAATTTACTTATAACTTAAACCTAATAGAAACTTCTACGTTTCTATTTCTGCACATGTCTTTGTCATCTTCCTTGCCTTGATTCAGACTATTCAGCTTATAAAACAGCCACCAGTAGCAGATGGAATAAGATATATAAGCTATAATCATTGCATGCATTAAATAAATAATAGGTGATAACAACTAATAGAAATAATGACACAATAAATGATTAACCCAGAGTTTATGTGGAGCAAACTCACATTTTTGGTCTAAAAGCTTCGAATTTCTCTTTGAAAGTTCAGCAACTTTATTTGCCAGTAACTATAACTAAAAATCAGGAACTGTTCTGGGCTGAGACTCAGGTGTTCCTGTACTATAAGCCACACATAGTGCTGGGTGGTATTAAACTGGTTACCACCTTCCAGAACAAAGTAGTGGAGCGATGTAGCGAGAAACCTCATCAATAGTGGAGTGCCATGGGATCAAATGCTACCAAACTGTTTCAAACTCCTACTATTACCAGTTCCATCCGAAAATACAGAATATACAACTCCTTCCCCCCCCCGCAGAGCCTCTCAGGAGACTGAGAATTGCATTTGGTAAAGATGGAAACACAGGTTAAGTGAGAATGGACACCTCTGTGTGCCCTTCAGGAGGAAGAGTCTGGGACCCAGGCCAGTTGCTCACAGTACCAATGTGCACGACTGAGAGACACGCGGGATATTTATAGATGCAAGAAAGCAGAATTTTCAGCTTGGAGGTAATTCATACACTTCAAAGCATATTTCAGGACTAAATATTTAAATTCTGTTTTCCCCGGAGGAAAAAAAAAAAGAAAAGAAACTTGATCAATTTTCCCTGTGGAAATTTTGATTTTGCAGAAACTGCTTTTCTGTCACAAAACATTTTCTTGAAAAAAACTCTTGAACTGCTCTGGGTGCTCACATGAAAGTAAGGAAGAGAATATGTGTCTGGTTAAGTATTTCATACAAATGACACACAGCTTTTGATTCTTTTTTCAAGAATAGAGCAGTTCCCTTTAAAGGGCATTGATTTCTTTGCATACAAAGTTTGAAAACAATCTAATCCTGTATATTTTTTTCACAATATGTTATTTTTTTTTTTAACTTCAAATAGGAAAGTTGCTTTTAAAGAGCAAACAGTCTATGAGATCACTAACTGTAAAAACCTTCAGTGTAGTAATGTGGCCACGAGGAATTACCAGGGTATAGCTGACAAATTCTGTTGTTGAGTATTTTACAGGAGGGAAAACATATCAGGTTTCCCTTCACATCAGGTTAACGCTGTACGAATGATCCCTAGGATAAAGTGCAGCTGATTTTACTTTATTGCAACATGTTTTTACTTTTGTCATCTGTTGATTTTTCCCTTGACCATGTGCAGTAAGTTTTTTCAGCTGTTTCGCCTCCTTCGCCAGAACACAAGTTTCTTAAAGGACTGAAAATAGTGGCTTTTACCTGTGACAGTAAAACCCCACACCTATTAACCTACAGCAACTCTTAACTGTTAACCTACAACTCACTAGTTCAAAGAATTATGGCCAGGATTTAGAACCACTGCCAAGGAAAATTCAATGGAAATAGAATGAAAATCGCTGATGTTTACAAATATGGACACTCTCACTGCACTGCTTGATCTGGAGGGTATGAACTCCTGGGGTGGCCATAGATTTGCAAAGCGTGGCTCAAATTTTGCCACTCTCATGCTCACAGAATCAAAGACTGACTCCCTGAGCCTTCTGTCAATCCTTCTTGACACAGCACACAGAATAAACTACCTCCATGCTTAGTGGCTTGTTCATCTCAGCCTTTCTCCCATCTGAGATGGGTTTCTCGAATCTCTTTCAACTGCCCATCGCATTCTATAATGGAATGAATTTTTTTTGGTCAAGCTTGTTTTTCCCATTTTTGTTTTTCAGTTGGACATGCTGTGAAGTAGGTTTGCATTTGCTTTCGGATTATGGCTTTCTCAAGACTAAATATATGAGAAGCAAACAAGAAAATTATCCAAAAGGGAATAATTTAAATGCAATGTAAATACATATAAAAATTAGCTGGGCCAAATGAGATGGGTTAGAGTTAGACTTACAGGAGTTCCAGGACTCAGTGTACCTCTTGGTCCATGAGACATCCAGGGATGAAAACGCATTTGCACTTGTGCAGTTGCCCTGAGATGTCAGGATATACATGATAATTCAGTTTGCCAACTTGTGACTGGGCAAAGCTTCAAGCTGTTCTTGGTCCTTTCCTTCCCTTCAGTGCTGGTTACTCTGATGTCTATGGGAAGTGTCACAGCTGACATCTGGAAGTGCTGAGTGAACAAACTGCAGAAGCAGCACCAAAAGAGGAGCAATGGGAGGACTCTTGGTCCTGAATCAGGTTTCTATGAGCTTCCTTTGAGCTCAGCAGGTGTACAGCCTGAAGGGGCATTAGATTATCTTACTGGATCTCCCATACAACATGGTCTAACTTACCCAGTTACCCTTACACTGAGGGTTGACTAACTTTTATGACAGGGTGGCTAATCAGGCACCCTCCAGGCTTTCAGCACTGACTAATCTTCCAAGAGTCAAAGGCTCTACCTTGGCAGTTTGATCATTCCCAGTGTTAAATGTTAGTTAATTTGTATTATCAATAGGTGCGACTTCAGCCATTTATTTATGTTAGATTAAATGGGGACTTTAAGCTTCTTTGGGATTCACCACCCAATTATCTCTCTGCTCTCCATGCCATTTCTCAGTCTATGTCTTATTAAAGAATGGGAATGAATCATATTTCTTTGCAGCTCATCTTCTCCGGCCTTCACGTGAAGTTTAAGACTTTTTTCAAACTCTACATTTCCAATTCAAAACTGAACACGTTGTCCCATTGTTAATCTTTTCAGTGTGCTGAGAGATATCACCCCTTTGGCCCATCTAGTTACAAAGCTGAAAGTAGCTTCCTCCTGGCATTGCATTGGAAGCTTTTGTTGCGTGCCTCATCCTTTCCTACCTTTGAATTCTCTTCCGAATCCCTAATTTCCCTGGTGTCAGCTCCCATCCTGCAGATGTGTCCTTCCTGCTTCTTAAATGTAAAGAGGCTGTAAATCAGATCCAAACAAGTAAGCAGTCCAGATAAATCTGACTGACTTATTCTTATCATCAAATGAACTATGTAGGAAATGACTACTTTGGACCACCAGAGAAAAGAAAAATCTTTATTGCATAAGTACACCTGGGATCAAGACTCTGAAACGGAGATTTTTGTACAGGGACCACATCCTCAGCTGGCATCTTATCTCTGGATCTCCACGGAGGTATGGAGGTGATCTAGAAGTACGTGGAACAGTGCAAAGCCTGAGTAATTAGAAAGTTAAAGGACTAAAAAGCATAACCTCTTTTCTATTTATTGTATAGTTTATGGGTAAAAAATTGGTAAGATTTGGTGGATTTCCAAGCTATCCACTTTTTCCCTCTTCTCCCCACCCCTCCGATCTGATCGAATTTACTGAGGTGCCACATGAACATTTCCCCACTGTGACAGCCATGGTTGAAACATGCAAATCCAAGGAGCTGTTGCAGAGAAAGGGAAACGGAACATTACTTAAAAGAAAAAAAGCAACCCAAACCAAAAAACAAACAACCCAGGCATCCCAGAAAGCAGTCAAATATTTATGCAAAATGAGTGGAGCTTTATACACTGGCACTGAACTACACAATGCTGTGTCTCACACAATGCTGTCATTCATGTGCGTACACACTGCCACAGGCAAAAGTCCCACACAATGTATTTTTATACAATTGCTAGCATATTTCATTACAAGTTGTTGCTTTTTTGTTGTTGTTGTTTAATTCCCTTATGCAAGGGATTCTCTTGATAGACATTCTGTCTCCCCAGAGTTTCCTAAAAGGAAGGAGAATCACAATACAGAATCTAGGGTAAATTATGAAATAAAACATTACGTTTCAGTTGGAAATAGAATTAGCCAAGCATATTGTTATAGCAATAACAAAGGAGATGGAAAGAAACTTTTTCTTCCCTTAAGAGAATTCAGAGCACACTGAGTTATACTTTGTGTTCTCACAGCTATCATGTAAGCAATTAGAAATACAATGCAAAGCAGACAGAACTGCTAGTATTAAATTTATGATGCACAGCACATTAGGACCTGTTAGTGTAAATAAGAACTGGAGGAAATATGTGCAACTAAAGCACAGAGTAGAATGTCCATCATCCTCTGTACCTCACCAAGCATATACCTGACACTATCCTACTTACTCAAATAGCAACTGAGAGGAGGAGAAGAAATGGCCTCAAGTTTCCCAGGGGAGGTTTAGAATTATAGAACCATAGAATACCAGGTTGGAAGGGACCTCAAGGATCTAATCCAGCCCTTAAGGTTGGGTATTAACAAGAAATTTTCACCAAAGGGGTTGTCAAGCACTGGAACAGGCTCCCCAGGGCGACGGTGAAGCCACTGTCCCTGGAGGGATCTAAAAGCCTTGGAGATGTGGTGCTGAGGGAGAGGGTTTTGTGGTGACCTGGCAGTGCTGGGTTAACCGTTGGACTCGATTATCTTAAGTCTTTTGCAACCTGAATGATTCTATGATTTTTGATAATATCAAAAGGCAAATTTCCAAAGACTGAAAATTTGTGGGAGGCTAAAGAAAAGTGCATGAGATCCTTCACTTCAGTTACTTTGCATGTGGTTGTGGTACAGAGGCCAGGGCTGAAATCCCTCAGCCTGGGTCAGAAATAGGAAATAGGGAAGCATTGCCTGGCTCTTTCCTCTGAAATTATACTGGCATTTTCCTGCAAAAACAAAAACAAAAACAAACACCACCCCCCCCCAATTTAAATACAATAACAGAAAATACAATATCATCTATGGAAGCTTCTAGTAAGGACCCAGCTGTTTGTTCTTCTTTGAGATACCAGAGACAATGAGCGGATGAAATCTGCACACAACATCGAGTCTGTATCAAAAATGAATAAAACATTTTTTTTTTTTAATTCCTCTGTGGGCGCTTTTCTGTAAAATCCAGGTGTCCTTTCCATTGAAACTCTCAGAAGAGGAAAAAATTATACTATTCATTATCCCAGGCTGATCATTTGCATAGAACATTCTTCACACAGTGGCTCCTGTCAAAATATCCATCACTCTGCAACAGGGTCTCTCTGGCCACCGCGTACCTCTAGCGACACCTTGACATGAGTTGCTCAGTCCACGACACTCCAGCATGCTAAACACCCTACACCACTCATCCCCTTCCTGTTCCACGATGGTAAAGACTTCATCTTCCTTCCTCTCCATCTCATCCTGCTTAAAATCCATAAATCCCTACGAAAACTTCATGCTTTAATCAGGAGAGACACTCTGAATGATTTGAAAGGGGGGTTACTCTATAGGTTATTTTTGTCAGGTCATTCTCTGATGTTTTTCCCAGTGGTTCACAGGTACTCGTTTTGGGGAGCCAGTTTGTTGTGTTAAAAGTACAGCAGCTTCACCTAGATTGTCGTGTCCTTACAGAGCGTGGGGTTGGTAGTGTTTAAACAAGCCTGCTCCTGTCACTTCACGCCCTTTAAATACAGCCCTCTGCTTTAATAGCCTCTTAAATCATTTATACATCGCTATTGAACACACCATACTTTACATTCCACACGTAGTGACATGGGACAAGTACAACAATGCAAGCTAATTAAAGCTACAGGGTAAAACTCTGACCCTGTAGAAGTCAAAGGGATTTTTGCATCATCAATAGAGTAAAGCATTTCACCCTGAGGCCCCTTCTGTTCCCCTAAGTTTCTCTGGCTGTCTGTGTAAAAAGTCCTGGAGAATATCAGGTCTTGGAGAGCCAATTAGCCAGGGACAGCAGCACAACAAAGCTTCCCCCCACCTCTGCCTTGAGGGAACGGGTCCAAGCTGGGCTGGGGCTCCAAGTGGCAGCCACCATGCCCATGAGGTAAAGGCAGAGGAGCTGCTCTGCAGATAGAAGGACTCAAAGGGGGGCAAAGCTGCATGGAAATAACTGAAGGTGAGGGGAAAGGGCCTGAAGCTGTGGTGCAAGTGTGAGGGATCTGAGCGCTTGAAAACCAAATGTTTCCCTAATTGCTGTTTCAAATGAGCGCTCCTCACCAGAGGTGCCCAACCTTCCCCACTGTCTGGGCCAGGCAGTTCCCTCCTATTTCTCCCCCAGTTGAGCATCCCCTGAGAAGGAGATGATGTCCTGCACATGCAGACAACAGCTGACCTTTTGCTTTTGTCTTCTATTTTCTCAGGGGCTCCTCAGCACAGGACAGAGAGTAGGTTGTTGGCTGGAAGAATTACTCCATCAATGTCAATCCATCCCTAGTTGCTCTGTGTCCCACGGTGTCTCTGGCCTTTCCCATGACATCTAAACAGATGTACACTCTCCACCTAACAGGAAACAAGGGCTGACTCATCTCCATCTCTTCCCACCAGGAATGAGATGCCACATGAGATCTCTACTCACCAATGGCCCACAGTCTGTGAAGTTTTAAAATGTGACCTGAAGAGATAGGTGCTCATGTCTTCAAAATGTCTAAAGTGACTGCTTCTCAGAGGATGGTGGGGTGGTCTTAGTAGCCCAGGGGGGTTAGTTTTTGAAGAGTGGAGAATGGAGAATGAAGAATGATCTGAAATGTTGAAGGAAGGCTTTTCCTTGACACACTTTATTTCAATGGAGAACAGATTTTGCCATGATCTGGCCTTAATATTGGCTAGCACATGACAGATCATGCAGACACTGACAAAATGGAAGAATCATAAGATAATTACAAGCTGTTGGAAGCTGCTTTCGGGGTGAAGATATCAGTGCACTGGGACTACTGTTCTTGGACCAGGGGAACACAGTGAAACTGAACCTAGAGAAGAAAAAGGATCCTTGAATTTGATAGTAGGTCAAGGCTTTTGGGAGCTTTTTGAGGTTCTTAAGTCTTAGGAAAACCTGAATCAGACATTGTTCACCTTCCAAATGACAATGCCATTGCCTGAAGGCCTCCTTGGTGCGTGAAGTTCCTTGCTATTTTCATACTTGGCTTTTTGCTGTGGGACTTGAATGTGAACAAACAGTGTTCACTTCGGGATTCCTCTGTTGCAAAAGGTCAAGACCAATTCTGCAATTCTGTGTCTTCATCTTTACAAAGAAGTGTTTTGTTCAATCTGGACACAGAAAGATAATGAAAGCTCTTTAAACTGGTTAAAGGCGGACACAGATTCATTTATCCAGTCGATTTGGTTGGTTTTTGAAGAACAGTGAAGCACAGCCTTTGAAACATCTTTGCTGAATTGCCTTGAGGAACCTTAATGAAATAAAAATCAATGTACTCGTAAATATGTAAAAATGCTTCCCATACCCTGATTGCATATACTTTTTTTTTTGTCTCTGTACTGCAATCATTGAAGAGGATGACATAGAAATGTAGTTCCACTGTATTCTTATAAATCTTTGTTGTTTTGGTTTGGTTTTGTTTGGTTTGGTTTTGTTTTTCCTGATGGAAAAGGATCTTCTTCCTCAGGAAGAAGTTCAGATTCAGAAAAGTAATGTTATCAAAACTAATGACCATGAGTTTATCTATCCCTAAGTGTTATTAATGAAACGTTGGAGCATGCAGGAGCATGGGATAAACTGGAAAGAAATAACTATTCTAATCCATATCAAGTGTGGAACAATTGTCTAATGATCCCCTTACAAGTACAGACCAAAGAATGAGATTACATAAGCATATGACTTTCTTTTCTAGTGTCTTACTAGACAGAAACAATAGTACCCTTTTTCTTTATGGTGATCTGTTTGGGGACACAGGAACCGTTTATGAGGAGTGAGAATGTTTTCATTCTAGACAAGCACAACTGGGACATCATCAGGAAACCATGACAGATGGGCAGAGGTCCCTTCCAGGTATTACAACCACAGCCTTCATTCTTGGTTTGTACAGGGAATGAGGCTTTGAAAGAAGGATTTCAGCAGCATGCTGATGAAGAGATTTCTAGCCAACAGGAAAGAATGTGTTGTAGTTTTTCCTGACAGATTCACTGATTAGCTATAGATATTCTGGGTACCTGAGGTGTAGGGCTCAGTGAACTTGCAGTCGTCAGCAGCCGTGGGTTCAGCTGAGCGTCACTGGAGGCAGAAACTATTTGTCCAGGCTCAGTCACCTACCACAAAAGATCAGGGCTATGCAATACACCCCATGGAATGCTTTTATAATAATTAAGTAGGATGCATTGAACCCTGTGATTTCTTGCCAATCTTAATTTCTGTCATGTGGGTGCTCTGCTTTATGGGTGATAGAGCTAGCTATCAAGAGATACCGGCTTCTACAAGTCCAGGGATTTGCTGAGAACAAGCTTGGTCAAAATTAGTGCCTTCTGAATTGCTGAGACCACAGCACCCTGCAAAATTTAGTGTAACCTGCGACTGCTCTGCCATCACTTTCCATATGGAATCTCACTACTAGCAGTTGTGTTCTACCCTTCCAAACAAGTTATTATACCATCCTGCATTAAGGAATCGGCTTGTTAAATGGAATGTCTTATTTCTCTATTCCTTGGCTGCTGCGAAGCATCGATCTCTTAAGTTTAAATATGATCATCCTTCCTCCTCTGTTCTAACAAAAGCATGGCAACCACCGTGGTTGCAAGGTTGTCAAGCCTTCAGACATGTGACAACTTCTTGTCCTTGTAAGGTGAGGGTTATACCAATATGTGTTTTTTGATTAAACAATGCTAGCAGCATCTTATTTTTTCATACCCTGTTGGTGGCTTTTTTATTAAGAGTCCGAAATAAGATTGAGGCATGTCCTTGGAAATGTAAAATACTATTTCCTTTTTCACATATTTTATGCTTTTTTGATGAACATCACCCCAGCCCTAGTCTCTTTGAATGCTGAAAGGGTTGATTTGCATCATTGGCTGAGGATGGTTCTGATGCCCAGACAGCCAGCTCCAAAAGCCTCTTTCTAGGTATTATAATGAAGTGCTCTGGAGTAATATAAATTATGTAAATACTCTTCCCTATCAACTATGCTTCTCATATGTTCCCTTAGAGCAAGATTAGAACAGTGTAGGAAGTGTGGTTGATATTCCCTCTAAAATGCTACGCACTTAAACTGTCCTTTTTCACGGCTCTTCTACTGGAATGAATTAGGCAAAGCAGAATTAACCTTGTCAGTCACCAGCTCAGCTTCCATGACACGGAGTTCTGTAACTAAGAATACAGAAATAACAAGAGAGCCCCAGTGCAGTCACCCTCCACTGATTCCTTCACGGAGTATGGAAAGTGCTTTGGGGTGCTCTGAGAAGAGAGACCCAATATAAAGGTAATGTAATAGTAAGCAAAGAAAAGCCTTTTTTTTTTTTTTTTGCCTGGAAGTAAAGGGCAAGGGGAAGTGTTCTCAGGCAAACTAAAGATTTTATGTCCAAAACCATGGGTGATGGGGAAGCTCAGCACAGAGCTCAGACACAGAAGTGAAGCAGGAAGCTGCTAACTGGAGTGTGTGGCCGAGGCAGGAGTCTGGGGGAAGGATGCTGGCTGCTTTAGCATGAGGCAGAGGAAAAGTGGGTCGTCAGGAAAAAAAGGAATGGATTAGAAGGGAGAGAGCACATGCAGAGTGATGCAAAACTGAGTCCATGTAGTGGTAAACAAGCATGAACCCCAGAGAACGGTTGCCAGATTGCTCTGTTCTGACTAATTTAGTCCGGCAAAGGCACAGGTAACAGGTCAGCAATGCCATCCCGGGGTTCTCTTGGGCTCACTGAGATGGTTCCAGGCCTACCATTCCATCTGGCACTGGTTCAGAAACCTCTGCATCGCACCCTGTTGCGTGGTGGAGACAACACTGGGTATCAGTAGCTCTACCAGAAGCTCCACCGGGATAGTTCAGCGATATATTTGCTTTAGTTCCTCACTGGATAGGCTGTTCCTGGAGTAACTTGCTGAAACCTTCTTGCAGAACGCTTAAGATAAAAAACAAGACCCGAGGTTTTCACATTTTTTAAAAGCAAGCAAACAACAATTTCCAAAACTCTGGCGGTTTTAACACTATCAAACTCTTTTCTCCACCTTAATGTTTTTCATTGACTGTGTTCTTGTTTGGTAACTCTAAAAAAAAGAAAAAAAGATGTCCTGTAGCTCTGCAAAATTCATAGGCTCTGATGTTCCCCAAGATGGAGATGAAGTGCCACACTACACGCATTAAATTCTCATTAGTAACTAGCCATTTCAGTTTTCTGGTGGTTTTTTCTTGCCACATCTGGCTAATGGAGAAAGGAAGTCCAGAACCCTGTGAATAGGGGCTATGGGGGGTAATTTTTTTTTATTTTCAATTTTTTTTTGAGCTTTTTCTTCCAATCATTTCAGCACAACTCCAACGAACATCTGATTTTTAATGCACATAGCTGACTGGCATCAATGAGAGATCCGATAGTCAGATGGAGGGTCCAACGAGGCTCCATGTATAATTGCTTCCAAAGAAATAACAGATGACCAGAAGATCTGCCCTATAGAATTTACAAGTTAAGTAGGCATCACTTTTATATCAGAAACCAAGTGCTCCCGATTAACACTGGAGTTCATGATAAATCCAAACGTTTCTGGCAAGCTTTTCTTATGTCTGTCTTTCTAATAATGACTAAAGGCTCCTTTGTGTGGCAGGAAAGAAGATAAATTAGAGCAAAGCAGAAACTTCAAGAACATATAATTTCAAGAACGCTCGCCTTCCTGAGTTTTAACAGAATAGCTTAATTTTCTTGATAGAATGTTGCCAAAGAAGGAGAAAAACACCTCAAAATACTCTTTGTTCTGTGAATGCCTGTTGTGTACCAGCAGCAGCATTGTTATTCTGCGACATCCCTTGTTGATAAGCCCGTTTGAGTTCCAATAATGGAAAACTATCATGTTGATTTGCTTCGTATTAACCTCATCTTCTTGTCATACTACAGGTATTTTCCATTACAAGAAACAAATATATGGTGATAAGGCAATGATTTTGATAGAGTCTGACAAAGGTTTTAAAACAGCTGCATAGCAGCTTATTTTATTTCAGAAAAAAAAACAATAGTATCATGAAGATGCAGCTGTCAGATGTCTTTGGTAATTTTATCATTAAGTGTTGTCAAGACTTTCTACATCTGGCTTTAAGCAACAAAGGGTTTGTTTTTTTTCTTTATAAATATTATTTTGAATAACTTAGAACTTCTAAAGCAATGAGTGAGAAGAGCTGAAAATAATGAAATCACCAACAAAACTAACACTAGGTACTGTAAATAGCAGACAATACAAACTGTATGTCCACTGAAGGCTTAGAAGGTGCTGGTGGTTCTGTCTGGTGCTTTCATGAAGAGCCTTAATGAGGAGCCTCAACCCCATTGCTATCTGATGCCTCCTTGGTCCAAGTGAAATCATTTGCTGGTCTCTCTTCAGCTGTGATGCCAGGAATGGTCCACCTACAAACTCCAACATCATCATTAGTGATAATGGGCCAATCTCAGAAGAGCAGAGGAGGCCTCTGTGGTCAGCAAGGCAGAGTTGAAGCCTCTGTTGTGCTACCTCTGAATTAGAATTTCCCTCCCTTGAGAGCCCCCGGGAAGGAAATTCACTTGGTTTCTATCTTCTCCATAAGCATGATCATCATCTAGCAGCACCAGGTGACCAGGACTGTTCAGCTCATGGGATGTAAGGCTCTGTAAGAGACCTGTCAGAGACCACAGTAGCTGAGAATGGGACTCCTTCTCTTGTTCCTGCTGTGTCTGCAAGCTCTAGGCAGTGACCTGAGCTTGTTCCTTCAGCTCAGGAGTGTCTTCTCACAAATCCACAATCCCACTCTGCCATCCAGCTTCTTTGTCCTACCTGGGTGAGGGTGAGTGCTTTGAACCACACCAGGGTTTCTCTTACCTCCTCCTAGGAAGATTTAGTGCATTTTTAGTGGCATTATCTGACAGTCCAGGCATGAAAGCAAGGTCAGATCTATTCCTAGGGCCCTGTTGGCATCTATAACTGCCGGAGTTGTACTCTAACTGTATGTGACACCCACTGAGTGAATTTATTGTAGCAATCACTTTGAGCCTATCTCAAGGATTTCATCATGATATTTTGCTGTTTGCAATGTCAGGGAGAGAACGAGAGCATGAAATAAAATGCACAGAATTTCCCCTCTTACGAAAGAGAAATGGAAGAGCAGAAAACAGGCTGAATTTCTCCAGGGTAATTTTATGTAAAAGAAGACCAGCAACATCCTTTAAGGCCTGAAATGTCAAGCTTGTAAAAATAGTATTCTTGGGAGTTGTATTTGATCATTTGTTAAATACTGTGATATAAAATGTAGAAATCCATGTGTAATGCTTCAAATCCCTAATCTAGTTTAAAAGGTCAGTTGAAGCCTAAAAGGACTTGACATTTTCCCTTTAAAAATCTGACTTTTTGACTCAGAGCTAACAACATTTGAGCCTGAATGACCTGAAGGATAAATACAAAAGCTGATTTCAATTGAACTATTTAAAAAGCAGGGAATCTTCTAATTTGTAAGATAGTATTCAGGGAGGTTTTTCCATTAAGAACTCAATCGACTGAAAAATGATTTCCTTGGGTATTCCACAATCTTTCAATGCTTGTGTAAATTTTACACAGGAGGGGGGCAGCAAGTGAGTGAGGCTGAAGATGTACAACATAATGCCAGGAGAGCAGAAAGCCCTTTGTGAAAGAGAGGTAATTGGTATCTGCCTGAAAAAAAAAAATAAATGTACCCATTCCATGTCCTCCTTCACTGCTTTCTTCACTCTTCTCTTGCCCAGCTCCAGCTCCACCAGAGGGTCATGGCAGTGACTGAAAGCATGGCCTTTTTTCCCTCCTAAAGCCTCCACTGCTCTCCGACTGTCTCCATCCCTCGTGGCTTCCAGTGCCAAACCACCTCCTTGTTGCTTTGCACCCTCCCCTCCATTTTTTTATGATGGAGAAACAAGGGCTGCCTTGTGGCACAGCAACCTCACCACTCACACCTCTCATGTGCACGTGTGTTGGTCCCACTGTGCACAACCTTCCCAGGGGCCCATGAGGCTTGAGGTGAGCACGGGTCCCCATGAGGGGCAAGGCACTGGCCACCCTCTCCAGCACCATTTCTTAGGGGGCTGAGCTGAGCCCTTAGCCATGGGGTGTCCCCAAGGCAGATGTGCACATCTCTAGCCCCTGCAGCACTGGGTAATCTGTACTTGGTCCCCATGCCCAGCTCTGGCAGTCAGACAAGCAGCAGGGCTGGAGAACACCATCAGGAGGCTGGGAGTGATGTGGAGGGTGACAGAGGGGTGGCACAGCATGACACTTCACAAAGCCCCTGCAGAAGCTCCCCTCTGCCTGGGCACCCCATGTGGGCACCTGCTTCCTCTGCCCAACCACCGCTTGGCTTCCCGTGGCGTGGCGAGCGGGACCGTGGCGTCGAGCCAACACCCATCAGATCGAATCGCTTCCTACCCATCAGTCACTCGCTGGAACAGAAACAGCACTGGCTTAACAGAGGGGTGTCCAGGATCGATGCCTCCCAGCTTCCCCGGGTGTTTATTTTTTGATAAATGCCTCACTTTCGGCTCACATCCACCCAGCAGCTGGGGACTATTATACTCTGACAACCTTCTATTCCATTGTCACAGTGTCAAATGCCTGAAAAGGATAATAGGTAGATATTTCTGCTCTTCAGATGTTAAGGAATTAGTGGCATTCCTATTCCTTATTTAGTTACTTCTTAATTTTAATGAATAGCTGTAGTGATAATTACCAGCATCCTATATTGATAAAAACTGGCACATTCTGCATGTTAATAATAGCACAAATTTGATATTTATGAACTGCTGTTCTTTTGCAAATATAGACATTTGGTAATCATCGTTATGATGATAAAATTCATTAAAATTTGAGAAACAACCTATTATCCCTTCTGCCCATCATCTTGTAATTAAGTAACACAGAGAGATTTTATAAGACTTTTATAAGACACAGTGCAGAGTGTTGTTTCTGTAAAGGAATCTCTGCGTATCAAAATACTTCCGTTGCAGTTTTGATCGACAATGTGAAAGACTGAAAGAAGATTGACAGTAGATTTATTCCAAAATTTATTACGGACATTTTAAAAAAATTATCCACACTTAGTTAAGCAAAAGTTGAATCTTGTTTGGGTGTAGACTGGAGCTTGGGTGTAGACGAGTTTGGGTGTAGACTGGAGGATGTAACAACGTAGGAGTCTACATTAGGATTTGGTAGTTTCCAAGAGGAAAAAACTTTTGTGATAATTTATTCTTCAGGAATTTCTAGCAGAAGATTCATGAGGTCAGTCACTCACATGAAAAGTTCAGTTGTATCTAAAATGATAACTAAATCCCTTTTTAAATTTGCTTTTTGGCCAAGAATGAAAACTGCACGAGGACTGGTTAGATTCAGACACACTCAAACAATTCAGGCATTTGAAGAGCTTCAGTCAGAGCTTCAGTCCTCACCTGCTCCCAGGCTGCATTACAGTTAAAAATTTTAAGCTGCATTTTGAATGATAAAAATATAAACAGTGTTACAATCAGTTTTTACTTTGGGTCTCTTAGATATCAATATCTGGACAGAAGAATTTTCTTAAATAGGAGTTATGACCATGACCTTTAGGACTAGATCCACAACAGGCGCAGTTTGTATTATCTGATAATATCCCAAGCTGAAATCTCCACAGGTCAACGCACACATTTTTAATGCAGTTATTTACCTGACTTAACCAATCATTTATACTAATTCCCTTTGATGCTACCTTTGTACTCAAAATACAGCTAAGAACTCATTTTAAGAGTCCTTCTGTATTTCCTTTTTATTCCCAATCCCTGGTGCTAGAGAATACTCTCGTGGGCAGCACTTACAGCACCAGCAAATGGTTCAGGAAAAGATGCAGACCGTACAAACCATGTCTTTGCCTTTCAGTCTCATATAGTAATAAATGCGGGCAGATTCTCCTGCACACTGTGATCTATCATCTCTGTGTTCAGCCAAGAGTGAACGAAGCAATTTGATGAGGTCGTAGGATGGTCAAAGCTCTTCTGTTTGAGTTTTTCTTGGGTTCATCCAGACAATTTTCATCTCAAAAGGTTGTTCCCCTTCTTTACATAGTTAATTCCTTCCTCTACAAATCTGACATAATTCATTTGAGGAAAGCTACAGAGGAGTTTCTTCTTCCAGATACAGCCTGGTGTCACGCAGAGGCTACGATGCCAAGATCACGGGAAACTCATGAAAAAACCTCACGAAACAGAGGAACAAAATCTTTTCTCTTACTTAGTCCAAACTTCACCCTCACATTTGTTTGGAAATTACTAGAGCTAGCTGGGGAAGTAAAAATCCCATTAAAACCAATACCACAAAACAAACCAACAAACACCCCCCCACTACTCTAAAAAGTAAAACTCAAGAACTGAAATACTTTGTCCTAAGTGCAAAGACTCAAGAGTATGATGCTGCCCTGCTACCTGGAATTTGCTTCTCTTCTCTGTTGCCTCCATGGTCTGAGGGTTGACTTTCTCTGGCAAACTGGAGTCTCCAGTGATGCATGAGAACACTTCTGGTCTTGAAGAGTGATGGTATTTCATGGAAAATACCACCCTGTTCACCCAGGCACTTGGCCACAACATCTAAGATGTACTACAACTGTACTACAGAACTGCAGGAAAAAAAAAAACAAAACAAAACTGAAATCTCTTCTGGAACATTTGCTTTATGAATGAACCAATCAAAGCACCGTTAGGTTTTTCCAAAAATGATGCAGAATCATGAATTTTAGATAAATTCTGTGATAATCTGCAGGTCAATATAAAGCTGCTGAGCAGGAGTGAACTGAGAATATTTCCCTTTTCAAGTTTCAGAGTCTAAATTGACAGTAACTGGAATAATGCTGAATTTCTTTGCAAACATTTTACACAATTCGTGGTAACTATGCCATTTTATTGCTTTGAACTGACAGTTAAAACAAGCACTTTTAGCACAGACAGTCTGCCAATCCTCTGTTCAAGTGCTGTCTTTCACTAATAATAATAATAAAAAATGATGGAAATATAATTTATAACTCCAGAAATTTCCAAGAGACTGCCAAATGTTGCCTTGAAGCACCCTGCTCTTAGGCAGCCACTATAGTCAAAACCTTCCCAACATCTTTCCAACACAGCAAGAAGGAATAAAGTAATACTCTTCCTCCAGATGCATTACATTGTTAAGCACTTAATCTCAAGGACCTTTTTGAAGTTCAGATAGTCCTACTTTATTCATCATCTAGTGTTTAGTTTAAAGAAACAAATGATTGAGCTGAAAGTCTTTCAGGAACAAAATTCCTTTTTTCCCCATACATAAACAGAGTTGCAGCCTTTGCATTTTTCCCCATCTGGCCCGCAGTGTGAAATGACATTAGTAGCATGTCAGGTTTATTCCCTTTTCAAAAAGAAAAAAAACCCAAAAAGAAAGAAAGAAAGAAAGAAAAAGAAAGAAAAAAACCCCATAATCCTAATCTATAGTATGAAGAGTATTAAAAAGAAACATCTGCCTCAGTGAAACGAGGGGATGAACTCTGAAGTCTACAAGCTGCTGGAGTTTGTCAAGTACGTGTTTACATTGCTGACTGTTGTAAATTTGCAGGATGATGACAAGAAGTCTACAAACTAAAATAGTTTATTCAAATGTTTTTAAACATCTGTTTCAAACAGAAAAGGCCAGAAGAATGAAGTGGTACGGTGATCACAGGCAGACGGGGACGCAATAATATTGTACCTTGGGTTACATCATAAAAGCCGACGGCAACAGAGGCTTGTGGTATGGAGCTGACAGAATGGAGTGCTGTCTGTCATCTAACTATGTGACTCCAGCCACAATAAGGACAAAATGTGGTCAAATGCCCCTCAAAAAGTTTGCTTTTATTACAGCACCTGCTGATTACAAAGCCAAATAAATTCTAGAACAGCTTTGAACACCTCCGGGAGTGAAAGATGTTAGATTTCTCAAGAGCTTTGTACAACCAAGAAGCACTTGACCAATGAGACTGTTGTTTAGCAAACAGAGTTGATCCTCATTATGAAAGGTTGTTTTTTTTCACTTTGCAGGACTTCAAGTCCTAACATACAGATCTTTTTTTAATCACCAACGAGAACTTGAGGTGTTGCCATTTACTGAATAGAAATCTTTATTCTCAGCCTAAAAAAAATCCAGAGATGATTAATAAAAAGGTTGTAGATTTGTTTGCCTCACACTTTTTTTGAGAGGCAGCCAAGAATGAAACTTAAAATACCAGTATCTTCTGGGTTAATAACCTTTAAAAAAACCATTGTAATTAAAAAATAATAAAATAAAAGTGATTATTTCTAAGTTGACTTTGTGACGTGATCCAACGTTCTTCTGAAAATCACTAAACTCCTTTGGAGTCTGCTGGGACATGAGCACTTCTGCTATAAAGCAAGAAAAACGTTAAGATTGAAGTCTTTAGCTCAAGCAAAATTAAAATATTCCACTGCCTTCAAAATGCCTTTGAGCTGATGAAGCACAGCGCCAGGAAGCTACGCAAGGTGACCGTGGCATAAATATGGCCATGGCAAAATTATGGCCAATGCTGTCCATAAAAAAAATCCACTTTAGTTTTGTGTGTTGGGGAACAGGAGATACAAATTGAATGAATAAGATGTGCCACTTGCTTTGAAAGCTAGAAAACAGTCCTTGGCCCATCTTATTCCTGAGTGTCTGTATGATGATTTATTTTAGCTAGCGTTATCCCAAGCAACTGATTTGTACCATGCATTTGATTAATCTGAATGATGCAATAATATATTTGCACCGCTGCTTTGCAACCTTATTATGGGAGGATTAATTCCTGGTCACTTAACTTCATGTTTATGCACTCAGGGTAACAATGCTTGCTTGTGTTTATCAAGGAATGTCACTATTGTTGATTGCATCAAACCAGAGCAGGATGAACCTGTAAAAGAAGAGCATGTCCCCTGAGTACTGGCCAGGCTGCTCCACCAGGAATGTCTGGCCCAGCTGCTAATGCAAAGACATACATGAGGTTTCTCAGGGCAGTCACACAGCAGTACAACCTAAATTAATGTTGGAACTTCAAGGAGAGGAAGTAAGAGGAAAGCATGAAAGGGAAGAGGGCTGATTTATAAGCTAATGATAAAGGAATGAATAAGGCCCCCTCATCCATCGCGCACCACAGGGCAGCACAGGTCTTTGCTCTGGAGACATAACTCAAGATACAGTTTATACCAAAGAATGCAGTTAAGCTTCATATTCATCTTTAACATAATTATCTGATGGCTTTGAGATAGCTTTTAGCATCATCTTTTTTCATTTTAGTGAGTGATTTAATGTATCTGCATATTACCTCAGCTTGGCTAAACTTGTGGTCAGTATTACCGACTGTAAGTCTTATTCTTTATTGTCCTGGTGGTTGCCCTAGAATCCCTTTGAAGGGGAGGATGCCAGTAGTACATCTTCATCAGACATCTCTGTCACAGACACGATTTTCTCAAAGACTTTGTATGACTTCAACCAGAACTTGGATATCCCTTTAAAATACGCTTCCAGCTTCTTTGAGCTGCCTCATACTCAGGACACCAAGTGTTCATCTTCTGTAGCAATTCAGTCCATCTTTTAGGGTCTCTACACTAACCTGGTCTCTATCACATGAAGACAGCATATTAAAATAACAGCCCATACAGAAAAGAACCCAAGTTTGATGAGAGTGGTTTAGATACGGTATATTTAAAGTAACTTAAATGAAGAGATTACTTACCCAGGTAATAACTGCAAAGTACCCTTTGGTACTTTAAAAGAATCTCCAGCAGCACTAAGAACCTCTGGTTAGGACTGACTGCAATAAAGAAGTGCCAGTTTCAACACTTTTGGTTAGCTGCCCCAGGCTCAGGGCTGTTCCTGTTGTAACGTTTGGTGAGATCATCGCTCTTGAGCACACGGTTCCAAGTTAATGTGCAAATAAATTTTCTCCATCAAGGTGAAATTTTCTCCATCTCTTTTTTATTAATGTTTTTAATTTCACCTGAATGTAATACCCTCTTTTATCTAATTCTTCATTTATTAGGAAAAAGATTGCTATCGCAAACTTCCCGTGCTGAATTTTCCAGCGGCTTGGTTGTCAGTGAGTAGTGTTCCTAATTTAGCCTCGGGTCCGGTTCAGCTAAAAGCACTGGAGAGAAATCTTTCAGTCTGAAAATTTCACAGCTTAAGGGGTACGTAAAGTCCTCATTCACTTAGTAAATCTCTTCCTACCAAACCCACAAAACTTACACAATGAGCAATGCTTGGTGAGAGGAGCAGGTCTCTTAAACTTAGAAGCAAATAATCACACCGTAGGTAATTCTTTAGATGCTCTTTAGATGGGAAAGAGAAGCTAAATACCCACAAGGAGTTTTCATTTTCTATCTCCTTCTTGAAGCTAATGAAGTCATAGAAGCAGAAAGTAGCTTTTATATGTGGAGCACAAGTTTCTTTAACAGTTCTTTTGGGTTCTCAGCTCATCAGATTGAAGTTCAAATAGGAGGCCAGAATAATTCAGAGTGTTGAAAATGTACAATCACCGAAGCTTCTGTGGCCAGAATTCCAACCAGCAGTTAGGTACTGCCTGGTTCTACACAGGGATATAGCATGTATGTGTAAATACATCTTGTGGAGATACCTGAATATGTCATGTGCAGAATAGGCTTCAAGAAAGGATCATTCATGGGACTGTATTTACACCGAGGGGCAAATAAACGGGGAAAGAACCAACACTCCACCTCACTACAAATGTGCTTTCAGCACTTGGCCTAGGAGAGGGTACAGAGGGATACAAGCCCCTGGGATGCTGGTGCACCAAACTGCACTTTGGGGAAGGGCTTTCTGCAGAGCTGCTAATAAACAGAACACAGATTTGTCATCCTGAGCACTCCGGAGCTGTGTCAGCTCCACACAAATGCAAGCTCAGGACAAAACCCACTGGATCCTCTGTTGAAGTCAGTGGAGTTACACAAATATCTAATTTATTAAAGTCTTTACCTAGGTACATGGTTTCTGTTGTAGTGAGGGTGTCAGAAATATTGTTGCCTTCTCCACTCTCCGATGAAGTAAAAGAACTGATCAAATACATCACGTGCACAGGTTGATGTGCTACACTGCACGGTTACAAAAGAAAACAAGATACTCATGAGAAAGGAATGTTGTTGGAGAGTTTGTGGACAGAAAATTGCTGCTTATCTATGCTAAAATAATGAAACTGATATTTAATATTAGACCTTTATTTTGTGTACGTGGACAATCTTCTTTGAATTCTTCAGTTTGAATTCACAGCAGCAAATGTTAACACAAACATTTTATTGCTGCAAATGGAACAGAAAACCTTTGCACATGCACAAATAGTGGGGGGAACTGTGAACATCAAGATGAATTAAGTGGAGAAATCTTTCTCCTATTTGCTTTTCTGGTTGGGAGGAGGAAAGGCCAAGGAAGGTGTCTATGAAACCCAACCTCCAGACTGCAATTTAAAATCCACAGACTTTTCATCTACTGAATTTTGACTGAAAGAAAGAAAGCTGGAGATAGGGGAGCCTGAAAGGCAAGAAGATTTGGAAAGAATTGGAAAAGTGTGGGGTTATTAAGGCTCCTGAAAATTATAGTTTTCTGAATTATCTGGAATTTCATTCAATGGAAAAGAAAAACAACCCCAAAATATTTATAGTACACTCAAAAAGTTATAATTGACTTACAGCTAAATATTTTAGCAGAGACTTAATTCTAGCTAAAAAGATGTCAAAAGTGTAATAATGTAGTGTACCTCAGCACCTACACTGGTGTTGTTAAGGAAAATATCCACTTTTCCAAGCATCTTTTACTGATCATAGAGTCCAACGGCTTGACTGTAAATTAAAAACTCTCTGAGTTATCCTACAGAGTGCTTAATATTTCCCCAGTGGATTCCTGAGGTCCTCGCAAATGTAAAATATTTTATGAAGGGCCAGGCTTTTCTAATCAGGCTGCTTCTGCTTTCCAGTTTATCTGAAAGACACATTGTTGAAAACGTTTTCCTTTCGCAGGAATTTTGTCTATTGTTTATATAGGTATCACAGAGAGATATGTTTGATACAAATTGTTTCAGTTGGAAAGAGCTCTGCCAAAGAAAACAGACAGGCAGCTGTTTGCATTGCATATAAAAATTTTGTTAAATATGGCTGCACCTGTGTAAACACAAATTTATTTCCAAGAAGTACCCCTGCAGCTGCAAAAGCTTTCAGACCTTGCCAGACAAGTTATTTTTATTAAACCATGTAACATACCAAATAGCTCTGTCGATGGCTGTCCTGCTGTAAGAACACGAAGCATAAAAAAATCTTGTCCATTTTTAGGGGAGATATTTTTTATTTTTAAAATAAAAGTGATGGGCACACTTTCTAATTGAGCATTTTGCTCTGTTGGTATGAAAGTTTAAAGCAATGCGTGGATGTATAAACTTCACGAACACTACGTGTGCGTGTGCACACGTGGGTAGAGTTGGGTTTGATTCTTTAGCGCCCCAGTTTGTGTCTGATCCAGAGTCTGCCAGAGGTGATAGAGATTTTTACTGCCTGCAGCAGGCTATGAATCACAGTTAACTTGAAATGCCTGGCTCTCGTGTGTTGTCTTTTCTGTGCTTCGCCTCCACAAAGCAGAAACAAACAAGACTATTTAAAGACCAGCAGATGCTGGGAGCAATCTGGGGCAGTGCACTGCTTCTTTACAAAGGAGGAGCTCTTTGTTTCCTCCCAGCCCAGGTGGACATGGAGCAGGTGCTGCATGGCCACCTTCCTCCCAAGCAGGGCAGAACTGGAAGCTGAGGAAGGAGCAGGGTCCTTCCTCCCAGCACCCACCGGCACACTTGGAGTCACACTCCAGTGAGAAGGGAGCAGAGGGGTAGATTGTTTTCTGGGTGCACTGGGAATTGTTAGGAATCTGTCACTAAATTAAATGGCTGAAGAAAGCAGCATATCCATGCAGTTGACAAGCAGGATGGATCCCCGTTGGTGTTTTCTGGCTGTAAAGCAGAATTTCTTCCCCTGCTCTGGTCACCCTTGAAGACACAAAACCACCTTGACAAGTCAGGTGCAAGCCAGTCTCCAGGGACCACCTGTGTGACCAGGGGATGCAGTCCATATTTATGAGTATGCATCCTCCAACCTTTAGGAGCCCTTGGGATAGGAGTGATTGACATGATGTGCTTGGGCTCTGGGGCTCCCAAATCCACATTATATAATTTGCCCAGTTTCTTTGCTGTCACTCAGAGGTCCATTCTGCTGCTGGGCCAGACTTGGACTGAAAAGGCATGTCTCATTCTTAAAAACAACATGCATGCACATTCAGTCTACGTGCAACACATCAAGAGGTCTACCTCTTAATAAGTTCACAGATTTCCCACTGACATTTATTTTAGTTATTTATATTAAATCATTTTCAGGGAGAATAGAAGCTCTTTTATACACCCTAGGCTGTATGAATAGCTTCTCTAGAAAGCTGAAATCAATAGTGCTTAGTGATTCAATAAGTGTTAGGTTCAGCACTCTTGCAAGGGTTAGGGAGCCTTATTGGATGGGGTAATGTGGTGCCAAGAAGCCTACCTGAGCTAAGCTCTCCTTCCTGTTTCTCCATAAGGATGCAGAGGGCAAGGTGCTAAGGGCACTGCTTGAATTACAAGTCAAAGCTGAATAGCCCGTGTTTTAATTTGGACTCTGTCCGTTCTGCCTTCGATCCCAATACTTGTGTTCCCGAATCCAGTACCCGAATCCAACTCCTGAATCTGGTTCCCATCTCCTGCTGAGTCCATTCTGGGACTTGCCCAGTGCCTGCTCCACAGCATTGGCAGCGATCGTGATGTAAATGCCATTAGTGAGGTCAGCTTCGTTAGTGGTTTTGTAGATATATTTCATGATATTATTATTATTTTCCTTAAAGCAATTCTAGTTTTCTTTTCCAGTCCATAAGTCAGTCTCCCTTATTCCCTTTCTTCTACCTTTTGGGAAGGGAGAGCAGTTAATAGTGGTTGGCCCAGCCCTAACTCTTGACAACGTGCTGCTTCAGTTCTGACCTGCAACTCTCAACTTGTTGGGATGATAGTGAGCCTAGTCAGGAGAGGGGAAAAAAGTGATGACCAGCAAGAACAAAGTGTTAAACCACTCTGATTCTGGAGCATCTTAGTTGCTAGTGAGTTGCACATATGCATGAGAACAAGTGAAATGTGTTGTTCCCTACTGAAGTCATTTTTAGTACTGTTTCATCATTTCAGTAGCTGGTCAAAGAGAAGAAACAGTGTGAAACAAGTAATAATAACAATTTTCAAGCAAATAAGTGTTGAAAGAGGTTTATGAATTCAGCCACAATTGAGAAATAAATATAAAAAAACGGTGAATCACACACACACACACAAATATTAAAAGCAGTAGGGGAGTGGGAAAGGGAGGAAAAAGCCCTTATCCAAAGAAACACCCTCCCACATTAACATTGCTGCTGGTGGGGAAAAATATGAACTTCAGACTGCATGTGCAGCTCTCCTTCCTTGTAACAGATGAGGTCCTGTAGTACGTGCCCATCCCAGAATCAGACTGTAAATAAACAAGAACAAGAGTGTCCTATTTTGTGTCCAGGTCCTGTGATCATTAGTGAAGAGCAAGTGCTTTCTCTACCACTGGTGTGCGAGTGGCACTTTGAACCTTGGGCTGGAAGGGGTATACTCCACACCCATGATGATGACTGTAATTTGTGATGTGTGGACTTGGCTCTTGTGAATGGCATATTTTTTATTAATTTGTAAGAGAGCTTGGTAGTTGGGAATGAAAAAAAAACCAACCAACCAACCAAAAAACCAACCAACCAAATAAAGCCCAAAACCAACCAAAACCAAATCAAACCAGAAAAAGACAAGGTCAGTATAGCTCCAGTAGCCTAGGTAAGCAAGACTCATAAGGAGGGGGAGATGTCTCCACTCAAAGGCAAAAGATTCTCCTTTAGCAATACGGATGCAGTCCCATCTCAGGAGACATCAGTAGGGTACAGGGGGGGATGTACAGTTTCCTGAGTGGGAGGCACGCTGGCATCTGTGATGGGGAAAAAATGGCCATCAGTCTTCTTGATGAATGGATAAGGAAACTGATGACAATGATCAAGTTGTGTTTTTTCCATCCAGACAAGAAGATCATTTTCCTGACTGTATCCAAAATGTACAAAAGTAACTTGGGGTCCCTTATTCCTGGGAGAAAGTACAGCATGACTGCACAGCCAGCACTGTGCAGAGGAATCATGAAGTGCATTGTCCACGTGGCAATTCATATTTTATTGAAGAAAGCCCTAAAATACAGTGTTGGTTGATTATGGTAACCAAATCATGTTAGATGTCCGTAAGCAATTATAATAAAATATTAAAAGAGTTTTATAGTCTAGCAAAAAAGATAAAAATATAGAGCCACATACTTTTAGTTGCTTCAATTTCCCTTTTCGTGCATGAAAAATGTATACAGGAGCTGCCATCTCAGTTGCATAGAATATCAAGCCACTTTTTAAGAAGCACCAACCAAAGTACAGTTGATTTGCCAAGTCACAAAAAGTCACCCCCACTAAGCTGCACGTAACGGAGTCACACTCATGATCCCCCCCCCCCCCCCTTATATAATAATTTCAGAAGCCTTATTAGGAAAAGCGTTGCTGTCTAACACTTGGAGATAAAGTATGTTGTAGAAGTCTCTCGAAAAAGACAGAAATAAGTCGCTTAATAAAGTCTAAATCATTCCTTAGGTTAGCTAATAGAAGCACCCGTGGTTATAAAATTAATCAGTCTCTGCTATTACAGCAAATTGGTGAAGATTGTATTGACACATCTTCATCTGCATGTCTCATCAGAGGTGTCCGTGCCATTTAGCTACAAAACCCTGGAGGCTTTACTCTGCACAGAATCTTATAATACTTCAATTAAGGGACACCAAGCTGCCAGCCAGACAGCAGAGCATTTATTTCTTGATGACTCCTTAAGTTGTGCCACAGGCCTATCATTAAGAGAATATTTTTCACAGCATGTTGCAAAGATCCTCATGCCATTAAAAGGAATTGAAAAAGCATCAATTTGTTGTTTCCACCTAACACAGATATTTTTCATTGCTGGAACAGTCATTAAAAACAATCTGTTTTATTGCATTCTGAAAAGATCACAGGAACTACGCATTGTGATTTATTTTAAGTATGACATTAGTATTAAAAGCATAGCGAATCTGAAGTCTTTGAAATAAATACTTAAGAAAACAAAGTATTAAATATGCTTTCTTAAAAATTCTGCTGAAAAATCCATTGCCACGTTTTCATACGAGACCTTCAAGCAGCGATTCTTAAATGCCCTTGAGTGGTTCGTTGCTTTTTGAGAGAGAACAAGGCCTTTTTTTTTGGCCATGCAATATTCAGAGCTAATGGACAACCCCATCTAATAGAGACAAAGCTGAAAAGTGAATTTTTGTCCTCATAAGGTTGTGATCTTTCCTCAAGGTGGGGTAATATAAACTCTAGGCCGGGGCATAGGAAGCTTTTCATGGAATATAACACAAATCTATAGAATAAATTACACTTTCTCTTAACAGTTTAGGCTGAATCCGCAAAGCTACTCAGACATTGCTCAGCCACACTTCACCAGACATTCTCTAAAATTCTTTTTTAATCCTGACTGTCCTATGCACAGAGGGGTGGATAAAAGCCTTTCAAGAGCCCACACAACCCTCACGTTGCCTTTTTCTCCTGAATCCCACCACTGCTACATCTGTGGGGCACGTAACTCAGTTTCTGCCTGAAAGAAAACCAACTGCCACCGAGTGTTCAGCCTTCCTGATGCTCAGGTCCTCAGCCTTGCACACTAAGGCGATAGTTTCACGGGCAATTTTGAAGGATGTGGTTCCACCGTTTAACAGGTTAAGAAAAGCCTCACCTTCTCCCTGGTGCTGGCACAGCTATTTGTCCAGTCATGGACTTCTGCTGGCCAAACTAAAGCTAAAGTGGCCAAAAAATAGTTGGTTAGTTTTCAGATGGACGAGTCTTTGACGTGATCAAGGTGTGACTCCACAGGCCAGGGTGGGGTGAGAAGGCAGGAACCAGCAATGTGGAGATGAGCAGAACAAGAATCCTTTCACCAGGAATAGTGATGAATTAAGTTATTCTCTCCTGGAGTTTTACTGCTTGTATGCTGTTCTGTTAAGAGCTGCTAAAGTAAAAAATAACATATCTTGAATATTGCAAATAGTTTGCTTCATGAACATCTCTAACACAGAGAAATGAAAAGTAGCACTGAAAAGTGTTTGCCACTCAAATCTGATTCGTCAGGTGGCTATTTCGGTGTCAAATATTTATTTAATATGGACCAAAAAGTAAGCAAATGTACTAGCCACTGGTTGTTCTGGCCTTAATCTTGACCCTGCAATCACAACTCACGTGAAGACTCTCACCGAATGAAATAAGATTCTTTGCATGGTTAAAACCTTCTTCCTTAGATAAAATTTTCTAGGGTTAAGCCCCTGATTTGTAGTAACCATCAACAAGAGACATCTTCATTTTAATCAACACTAAACTATCATGTTAATATAGGAGAGAGAGATTAAATTATTTGGCCTCCTACCCTTATTCATAAATGTGAATTTCAGGAAACATATTGAAAGGAGTAGCATTTGCAATTTCATCTCCTCTCCAATTAATGTTTTTAAACTAAGAGGTATGGCGAGCATCAATTTTGTGGAGAAAAAAATACATTACAGAAGCAGGGCCAGACTCTATAGCTCTAATTCACGTGAATAGTCTTGCTTGTGCAAATAGTCCCATGGGTTTCAATAGACTATTCACACCAGTTCAATGGGATTATTCACATACAGAATATCCTGTGGTATTCAGGATGAAAGGCACTACATAAATGTGAACTATTCTAAAAATATTAATAATATGCATTTTTAGGTGCAGCAAAACACTCATTTGTCCTGGTAGTCATTATAGCTGATAAGGTGAATCATGCTTGAGGTAGGAAACTCCTACTATACATCCAAAACACTTATTTAACTGCGCTACAAATAAATAGGGATCTTTGTAAAAATCCAAATACACATTTACGGGAGCAGAAATAAGCCGTGTATTTATGAAAAAGCTTTTGAGAGCTTTTCAGGTAAATCCTATTTGTGTTTCCTTATCCCATAACCACAGTTTATTTTCTTTTTTCCTTGTCAGAATAAACAAAACACCCAGGTCCAAATTCATCTCTGCAGTACCACTGACTTCAGACGAGTTCTACCAAAAGCAGGAAGGCAATTTCACACAAAGGGTATCGCAAGAAACTCTACTGCCAGCTGCTCAAAGGGCAAATTTGCAAGGTGCTGTGTGCAAGCAGTCCCTGCAAACCAGCACGGAACCCTCCAGCTGCTTCAGAGGAGCTGAACTGCACATTAGGCAATAGACATCTTCCTGATGCCAAAGCCCAGAAATCCATGCTTATCATAGATCCACGGAAATTCATACAGCTGATTCATAGATTGCAGTAATAATAATAATGAGAGTAAAATTGTCAGACAAGTTACATCTGAAGAACCTTTCCCCCGCAAAATAGTGCATTAAAAAAACTCTGTGGGGGCACATCCACAGCCACCGTGACTCCGCAGTCTTCAATTCAGTGTCAGCCAACTCGTAAAGAATAAAAAAGGGGCAGAGAAAGGATGCCAGTGATGCAGAGTTTTGTGACTCCCAAACCGACAGCCGTGCAGTGAATTAACATCACGTAGTCTAGGAAATCAGTCCCTGTCAGGGAAGCAGTGTGCTCATTTATTAGCTTGTTATTACTCTATTTTCTTCTTTCTTTCTTTCTTGCCAGGATTCTTCGGGATGCCCGGTAAGGCAGTGAGTCTAATGAAAGTCCCAGCAGTGTTCCTTTGGGTTGAGAGCCAGGTCTTTTCAGGTAACCACCGTGTCCAGGTTGGAGTGAGAGCAGAACTAACTCTGCTCAGTGATTCCCCTTTCAGCTCGGTTCTTCCCACTCCCTGCA
>JANHFX010006775.1:0-14872 GCA_027560015.1 Chloroceryle amazona
GCAGAAGCCATCGTTTGCGGGGCCCTGTCGCGCCCCTGCGCCCAAAGTCGTCGCTCCTCCTGCCAACTGTTCCCAGAAGCTTTCTGTTCAGTAAGAAATGTTTGGGGTTTTGGTGCCTTTTAGGAAGGATTTGGAAACTTTCGAGGCTTATTTGTAGAAAACAGAATTTTCTATCAAAACGTTCAGCCTTCATCTAAAATGCGTCTTGAAGAAAATTTAAAGGAGCTTTTTTTACAGGTTCGGGAACCTGAGAGTTGATGCCACCCGCTCAGGCTGGCCCGCCGCCCATTGCCACACTGCTGGGCGCTGGGGTCGGCAGCCCTCCCATTGTCTTTCCTGGGCCTACGGTGGGGACATGGTTTGAAGATAAATTCACATCACAGAGGATAGGGAAACTGAAGTTAGAAGAGCTGTAATAACATATCCAGCGAATCTGTTCTACATATGGAATTTTTGATAATGCTGACTTAAGTATGGCCTGCAGCTTTATGAATTTAATGAATTACGATAGCCAGAGTAAAGCCTTCTCTTAACTGAGAAGTAAAAGGGAAGTACTGAATAATTTCCTATTTTGACCAAAATTTCCAGCTTCAACTACTGTCTACATTTTTCTTTGCTGTTACTGAGTATTCTATACTACACATATTTAAGTATCCAGTGTTCCCTGCACGTATAATGCATGCAATTATGCAGTTGCATGTATAGTATAATAATTATGCAATATAGATCTAAACATATTGCATACTGTCTGCTGCATAGGTATTCTACAGGAGTGCTGAAGCTATGAGGCCTCCAGCAGGGTCAGTAAAAGGTGTGCATTGTGTATCTCAGGTGTACCTCGGCTGCTCTGCTCCACAGTCTGCAGATTACGTTACAGGAATGTAAGTACCGGAGAAGCTGAGATACAGGCAAATATTCTATAGACTGTGATATGGAGGGTGACATTTCTGGGACCCACTATTCCATGAACTAATTTAACCTCTTTTCCCCAAACCCTTTAAAAATGTGATTATTTCATATTATTTGAGATTTTTTTTGTTCTTTTCACTTTCTACTGCATCTATTAATTTTATAATATATGCTTGCCATGAACGCCACAATTCAGCGATGATTTTGAACTGCTTTTGGGAAATAATTTAGACACAATTCAGACAGAAAATAAACTAACTATAGAGAACTTCATCTCTATAACGAGCTGAGCTATGTTTTAAAATGCTATGTTTTGAAATGATGGGTTTCTCTTACATTTGCACTTTTCATGCAAACCTACCACACATTGCCACAGAAATGTAAGGGTACACGAGACGCAGCAGTACCTGAGTACCTTCCATGATCTAGGTCTAGTGGTCTACATATCCTCAGGTATCTAGAGCCATTTCTGTAACATTTACATAGCTGGCCCAGGAGGGTCAGCAGTGAAAGGTACTGAATGTCTGACTTGCATCACGCCCAAATATGCTCTTGTGCAAGTAGTTAGGAGTAGTGCTAGCCAAGGAATAAAGAGAACTGGAACACCTGAAAAGCAGTGGCACTTTTTACTGACATTAAAAATAATCTGCACCTCATTTTGCATGGCTTTTTTTCTGAATTAACTTTTCTGCATTAATTTTCTGGGAAGTAAATATATCCACAAGCCTCGGGGTTTTGTGGTATTTCAGTACCACTTCAGGATGCTTTGACAAGTACATAGTGTTACATAATCTTGTTTTATTTCCTTTAATTCTATTGCAAATGCATTATTACTAAATTCTGATGGTAGTGAAGATACTAATTATTGATTAGTATATGGTACTGCAATGGCCTACAGTTTTATATGGATGGCAAAAGACAGAGAGAATGACAATTCCAGAGCTGTCCATGGGTTCAAAGTGATTGGCAAGCTAGAGCTCATTAAGATTTGAACGATCAGTGAAATTAGTGCTATGCATAATATCCTAGAAGTCTCAGAGTGAACTGATTCCAGGCACAAATCTGTTGGCTTTGAATGAGTTGCATCAGGGAGAAGTATGCGCTGTTATGTTGTCTTCTAATGCCATGAAACACGTGGTATAAATGAGATGTAGATAGTTTCCTCTAATCTTCACTTAGTCCATGACAGAAAAAATCATTTGATGGTTGATTAAACTCCTCTCCAATCAAACTAGATAGATTCAGTAGGGATACTAAAATTTAGGGGTTTTCCTTCAGTGGGAAACTCTCGTTTATCACTGCCACGGACAGTCACAATGACCCTATCCACAAACTGCTGTAAGAGGCTCTGAAGACAATCCTTTTAAAAGGGGCAAGGACACATGACCTGTAGATGAACACAGAAGCGCTCTCAGTGACCAAACTTTTCACATGAAACCGGTTCTGCTGTGTTTGTTGCTCTTTCAACAAGAAAGAAAACATCTTTTATTTCTGGTGTTTACTATCTGGGCTTCATGTCACCCTTTCAGTTAATAACAATAGCATTCTGGAGAAATTGCCTGTGTGGAGGAGTAAAGGCTACTGTTGCTTTCACTTAAAGTTCTTTAAGATTTTGGTATCTTAGCATCACCAGAACCTCCTATCTTGTGCATCTCAGGATGACCTGTTTGTTCTTATGCCAACATTGTGCTTTAGCTTAAATAACGTTTCTGTCCCTGATGTTTATTCTTCTCTGATGTATTTTTAGACAGCAGTGCTACTCCTTCACAGTTTCCTTGCTGGAAAACTTTGTACTTTTTGCCCTGAGTTACACCGAGGATGACGTGGGGTAGTGCAGAGTGACAGTTTGCAGGCAGAACCCGCAGGAGGGTTTTTGCTGAGGCTGAATTCTTCTTGGGACACAGAGAAGCACGTGGTGTGTGTTAGGCAAAATGTGGCCATTGTTCCATGCCCAGGCAGAGTTGCAGAGAAACGCTGTGGGGAATTACATCTGATCTAATTTTTCCTCTCCTAGCCTTTTTTGGACAGCTAGAAATTTACTGTTCCATTCACTCTGTGTGCTCAGGGAGTTATAGTTGCTCCATGAAGCATGGTAGAGTGAAAGAGGATACAAGAAAAATGAGTAATTTTGTGTGGTTCTTTTCTTAACTGGTTCACATATGTAGCTCTTTTTCAGTGCTCAGTAAGCTTAGGTTTAATATTTTCTCTGAGAACCAGACACTGTTTACCACAGAGAACTGGGCAGAGAAAAAAAAAAACAACAATAAAATGAACAAAGCTACTGTGAATTTCAATGATCTGACTGACTGGAATTGAGACTCATGGCTTCTAAACTTATGTCTTCGTATAGCTTGCTCTTTTAATGCATGTAACGCCAGCTATATGTCAGGGAAATGAGGACAATGATCTGCATGGAGGAAGCTGAATAATAAGCAGTGGTTATTTTTAAATAATATAAATTATGCAAATTAATATAAATCATGACTAAATAGACAAACTATTTGCTTGGCATTGAAAACTTAACCAAAATGGACAATTCTCGAAAGTGCTGCAGAGCAGTGCCAGCCCTGCAAGGTTTTTTATTACATTACTGCGATTATGACTGAAATATTTTCCATAATTCCTCCCAGCAGTATTAGTACCTTAATACTTAGCAACCACCACTAACATTTTATACTATCACCCTGCTCACTGTCAGACACTAGTGCCAAATACAGCTTCTGGAAGTCCCTTCCTGCACAGGAACCACGCAGGGGAGAAAGTGAAAGGGAAAGCAGCCTGCAACATGATTGTATTGCTGGTGTAACGTTATACCCAGCTGTACAGCTGGGCAGCTGTACCACAGAATCAATTGATCTGCTAGAGGTGGGCAATCAATAGCCAGTGTCTCTGTGCTGACTCTGGGTCCTTGGCGCTTTCCTTCATCCCACAAATCCCATAACAGTGATGGATATTCCCACAGGGTCTGAAGGGCGCTGGCAGTGGATAGTTCTGGTAGTGGTTAGTTAGGGGTCAGCCTTTCCTCGTAAGTTGGTCTCTCTCCAAGAGTTCCTTGTATCTTTTGAAGCTCTCTTGAAATGGGGACCCCAGACCTGGACACAGTACTCCAGGTGTGGCCTCACTGGGGCAGAGAGAGAGAGGAGAACCTCCCTTGACCTGCTGGTCTCACTCTTCTTCATGCACCCTCTTAATGAATCTTGGGCATTCATTTCCCTGGTGACTGTGTTTATTGCTGCAGGAGCCTCAGTCTGTCCCTCCATAATTTTCACAGAGCAGGAAAAATCAGTTTGCACACAAGCAAATTTGAAGCCACAGCAATGAGGAATTGCAGTAACTGAACTGCAGCTGAAACTTCATCTTGTTTACCTAGGTATTGATTTTTTTTCAATGTATAGAATTTCTTCTTGTCTCTTCTACTCTTACATTTCTGTAGAAACTCTTCAGCTAAAAGGTGGGCCTTCAGCAGCCTGTGAAAGTAATCAGAGTTATTCTTAGTGTGAGGCTGCTGAAGGTTGGTGTCAGCTGGTTTACAGCACCGCTCAGTCTCTCGGCAGATTACACGCTGAGTGTAAGTAGCTCAGGCCTAGCCTAAAATGTCACTTTCTCTGAGAAATGAGTGAATAAAATACTTT
Source organism: Chloroceryle amazona (assembly GCA_027560015.1). NCBI lineage: Eukaryota > Metazoa > Chordata > Aves > Coraciiformes > Cerylidae > Chloroceryle > Chloroceryle amazona. The sequence continues at coordinate 4,542 of JANHFX010006775.1, forward strand.
CAGAGACTGTGATCTATTCTAGAAGCTCAGGATTGGGTTTTTTTGATTCCTCAGTTTGAGTTTAAATGAAGATTTACCTACCCCTACAGAAAGAGCCTGCTACTGCCCATTCCTGTCTGGCCTCTGTGGACAGCTGTGGGAGGAGATGCCAAACAAGTGCTATGCTGGTGGTGCTGGCTGCCAAAGAACTGTTCCCTGTCTCCCCAGGTGTAAAAAGCCCACAGTGTGTATACTGGGATTTTTTTTTTTAGGGATTTGTGCTATCCCCTGGATGAATTTTAGCCATGTGTTTGCTGTTCCACTGGTTGCCTGTGGGAGCAGCAACTCCATGAAGGAAAACAATTGCTCTGTGGAGTCCCATGTCTACAGAGCCGGTTCTTCAACATCAAAAGTGCTGCTTAGCAAAATATTTTTGGGTTTGCAGAACTAACTTAGTTTTCTTCACACATATGTTACACTCCCACTCATTAAGGATTATGCAAGGCAAATTGTCTTCAGGAACCTGTACAACTTCATAGTCTTTCTATTATGCTCAACTGGCACATCTTCAATCGTGTTACTTTCATCAGATTTGCGCATTCATTGAAACATGATAAACAATTCTGCCATTCTTGGAAGCAAAATTCAGCTTTTCCACAGCTGTATTCACTTTGCGGAGGAGGAAATACCACTGAGTAAAATGACAGCATATGTAGGGAGTTGTTTTTCAGAAGAGAACCCCACAGAATATACCACTAAACCCACACATTGAATTACTACTAGAAATGAGCTGCAAAGAAGTATAGATGCATTTGTGAGATACAGTCTTTTGGCGGGGTTTGGTTTGGTTTGGTTTAGTTCGTTTGTTTGTTTTCTCTGAGGATCAGAGAATCATTTTTTGGTCAAATTCTTACAGTTTTAAATTCATTCAATGACACCATTATTATCCTCAGGAAACCTAGGCATTGTAGGTGCTACTGCATACAGTTAAGTACCAGAGCAAAGGATCATTACCCAAATGCTTGGAGGTTTATTGTTATTTTTTTAGAATCTTTATTTTGCTGTGTAGTCCTATCCATTAGGCTTTGTAGAGAGATTTACATTTTACAGGTGCCTCTTTTAGAATTTTAATTTAAATCCCTTATTTAAAAGATTATCTTTGCATTCTGAAAAATGAGCAATGCAAATGTTTGCTATAGACAATTGTATTTTGATATTTAATGATTTCTTAAAACAGTTCAGCATGTTCATGGTATGGTTCTGTACCCATGTAGAGAATAAACCCTCAGCCATCCTTCTTTCTCTCCAAGACTGAATAAAGGCTGCTGAGACTGCTGTGCCAGCTCTGGGCAAAAGGCAGGGGTGGAGGCTTGGAGGAGCTGGTATCATGTGCTGGGGTCTACAGCTGGGGGAAGGTCTCTTTCCCTGGATGTTCATTGTGTAAAAAGAGGGCAATGAAGCATGTATTCTATAGAGAAGCTGGAACAGAGACTGAGATACCTGTGAGCACAGTGCATCCACTGTCTTTGATTGAAATTAGGCATCTTGGGGACCTGTAACAGTTTAGCTGTAGGAGGAGGGATCTCAGCACAGAGCAAATGCAGCGCTCCGTGGTGCTCAGCCAGGCCCGTGTTATTTTCTGTGAGCACAGGACAGTCGGCAGCTTCACATTAGGTTGGCAGCTCCGTTCCTTACTGAAGGCATAGATGAATAGTATGACCATATGCTAACTCAAACTTTTTTCCTTGGTTGATTACCTTGGTGTGCAGCTAGGTTCTGCTTCTCACACAGGACAGATGCAATCATAAGCAAGCCAAGATATTTGAAGAATTCTTGTGTATTTAATATTTAAATGAGTAGTGGATGTTATTCTTCTTTCTCAAACTTAAAAGCAGTGGAAGTTTAAACACCTTAGGAGTCCAAACCAATACGTCATATCTGTTCATTGAAATACAAACTGTTTACTATTTCAACAGGTTTTTCCTTTTCCTAACTGTGATTTACCAAACTTTAATTTGCAAAGTTGTGATGTTTTCTTAACAAATAATTTCTACTTATTAATTTGGGTGCCAAATGAGATTTCTCTAATTTTTGTAATTCCTGGAAATTTCATTCTGGTATCAGTATTTGCCCTTCCTTGAGGGGGAAAAAAAAAAGAATATACATGCACTGGACTATAATCCACTCTACAGCCTATTCAAGCTGTTACTTATATACTGTACTGCAAAGCATCTGAAAATGAAATTATGTATTTCAGCAAATCGTCTGTTTATCAGACATTTCTATTAACGGCAAGTGTGTAGTGAGAAGGTACAGTACTGGTTTAATATATCGTCAGGACAGACGATGTTTAAATGTACATGTTAATTTACATCTTTAGGAATTACAAATAAGACAACTGTGCACAGTACTTTAAAATGCAGTGAACTTCTTGTTGCAATGACAATACCAGTTCTTTACACAGCTGTGTAAAAAAACCAAACCTCTACTCCCAGTGTAATAAATGTGACACTACAGGTACAACATTGACAGCAGAGATCATTAAGGCTTTGTTCTGATGATTGTTTATCTCTCTGTGGATACCTCCCCTCCACTTCCCTCTTCTCCCAGACCCTTTCCCGCCAGCACCCAATTTTTTCATACAGAATGAAAAAAGCTCATTTGCTCCAGAGTATTCAGGAAGAAAAAAATAAGATAAAAATATTTTAACCTGAAAGTAATGAAATGTGGAGTGAAATGTCACTTCATAATAATAGCAATACCTGCTACTTATAAAGATGGTTTAATTTCCCCCCCCCCTTCTTTTTTTTTTTTTTTTTGCTGTGGCAGAAGAAACCAATATCCACTCCCTGTGGTTCTAAACACTCTATAACATGTAGCACAGAGTCCAGGCTGAAAATCCTACATTCAGTTTGGGTCTCAGCAGCCTTTGTGAATTTGGGGAAGAATGATCATCTCTGTTTTTGAGATATAGAAGGTGAGGCACAGAAAACATAAATGCCTTGCTCAGAAACACACAGTGAACCACTGGCAGAACTTGGGTCTGTTGATGCCCCGGACACTGATTTATTCATTGGCCCATTCTGTCCTCTTAAACAATTAAGAGAAGATCTTCTGAGATACACAACATGGGCTTGGTATCTTAGTAGAATCAGTGTCAAATGCACACAGCCTGACTCTCTACTATGTTTTGGCATCTGTAGTCACTTTTACTTTGTAAAGAGGGCCTAAAACGCCCTCAAATCAAAAGTTATTTGGTGTAAACGACTAATACATGTAGTGTCATAGAGAATCAGGCTCACAGCAATTGCTTTGTGACATGCTGAGACTAGAATTAATAGCTTAAATTGCTAATGAATTAAGGCTGATTTCTGTTTATATTAAGGCCTCTGTATCCTTTTATGACAGTGTAACTGTGCCTCAGTGCAAGTGAGACTCAGGTTCTTGAAAAAAATTAACCTTGCAGTTCCCTTTGAAGTCAGTAATTTTAGTGTCCCTAAGTGAATATAATAACTGGAACAAAACAGCCTGTCTCTATACTATGGCATATTTACAAAAGGATTGTAAAAGGAAGTAAAAGTAACCTAAGGGAAAAACAAATAACCTGTTTGCTGGAAAAAAAAAAAAAATAGATGGACTTGTTGCCTGGTTTTGAAAGTGGAGAACTGTAACACGGTAACACACCTTTAGATGAAGATATCTGTCTTGATGGTCAGTGGTTATGAATATGCCCAGATAAACTGCAGATGCTTATCAACTCTGGAGATAAAGTCATCTTGTTATACTACTACAATAAAATAGAAATAGACGTATTTGGTATTTAAGTGATAGACATATAGGGCACAGTTTGCATAAAGCTAGTGTGTGTTATATTCAGAGGAGTAGGAAGATGACCTCAAGCTTAGTAAACTGCTACATGATCATGTATTCTCCTATTATTATTGTTATTAAAAGCTATTATGTGTTGCTTTCTTAGAATAGGGGTTCTCCAACTTTTCTCTCTGTAGCCAAGCATTATTTTAGAATTTCTCTCCTCTCCAAACACTCTATTCATAACAGTTTTGGTTTTGAAACCTTCACTATTTAGACAAATTTAACATCTGCTGGCTGAGAAAAAAACAATCCTTGCTCTATTCAAATTTAAGGCCTGGGTCCCCATGGGTTGCAGCACTTTTAAACTTTTTTTTTTCCTAGTTAGAAGTAGATTTCTTTTTTAAAGCTAATATGGAATTTGTTTAAATTAACATAATTCCCTAGGCATCAGTGTGGCTGGGATAATTACCCAGCTGAGAATCCAGCCACCAAAATGTAACTCTGTTTTGTGTCCAAGTCAAATAACAGCTGGATCATATGTGATATTACATATAGTTTCATTGGCAATTCAGAAAATATTTAATAATAAATGTCATTGCTTCTATTCCCCATTTTTGTATACAAATAAATCATCTTTTCTAAAACATTCTTTTTCTTTAGTAAGGCTTGTATTCATAGTCATATCAAAAGTGTTTGCTATTGGAGCAATCTTTCATCTCGCTTTCTTCAGTTAACTATATGTATCTAAATGTTCTACAGCATTCTAAACTTTAATGGTCATTAGCAACCCTGCAGTTGAGTAAAGAATCACATTTTAAAAGTATAAGGTATAGTATTTTCTTGTCCAAAACTAAGGCAGGATGAACAAAAATAATGAGCTCATCCGATCCTCACCAAGCAAGCCTTGATTTTAAACAGTATTAAAAATACAAAGCCTAGGAGAGGATGTTGTCACAATGATTATTGCACTTTCTCGGTGTCTTGCTGTAGGATTAGTTTTTCCTTTAGCAATACATAATTTCTGTTCCTGAAAACCACACAAAGTTATTGTATTCTGAAAAGAAAAAAAGCACTTAAAAGTTTTATGAAGTTACGACCTAGACAGAAGGATACTAAACCAAATTACTGTTCTATGATTCAGCTATGTCATGATCTAATATAGTTTCAAAATTATTATTCTGTTATTTAGGTTGGCATCATCTTCTGAACACCTGATGTTCTCTTTGGCATGCTACAGATTCAGCAGATGCACTGTCTTCTGGGCTTTACAGCTTCTTCTGAAGAATGTACAACATTTGGAACAAAGCCGCTCTTGACACCTTCCCATCCATCTTGTATTGATATTTCTCCTTTTTTTACAAGCTCATAGATGTCTCGTGTAAGAATTGTAAAGGACTCTTCAACATTTGTGGCATCTTTTGCTGAAGTTTCTATATATTTCATACCACAGTCAGATGACAGTTTTTCAGCTTCTTCTCTTGTAACCTCACGCTGTGACACTAAGTCACATTTATGTCCTACTAGCAGGAACACAATCTGAAAGGGCTGCACATGCATTTTAGCTTCTTCTAGCCAGTCTTTCACATGTTCAAAAGATCGTCGATTTGTGATATCAAACACTAGTAAGCCACCCACAGAGTTGCGATAATAAGAGCGTGTTATTGATCTATGAAGGGGGGAAAAAAAAAGGAAAATTAAAATACATTTTCACTTTATTAATAAGTAGATTACTTTTCCATGTGGCAATATGTTCTTATCTACTAAAAGTTTTATGAAATATCTTTGCCTTTTTAAAAACTAATTAGCATTTATTAATTTACATCTACACACAAAAATATTCCTTTTTTCTTACAAAGTTAATTTTTTTCTTACATTCAGAAGTCACTTCCTAAATATTCCTGAAGCCAGCATCTCTAGTGTGAATTTTGAATGCTGGTTTATTCTGCAGAATACTCCTTATTAGCAAACTGTGGCACATGTTCACAGAATAAAATATACGAATTTATTCATCAAATACTTCTTGGTGTTAAAGTCTGAGTCCTTCAGTTTTACACAGCCATGCACTTTGCTTTGTTGTAATCAATTATTGCAAATTGAAATGCATAGGCAGATGTCAAGAAACCTGGAGCCTAAGCTTGCTTATGTACAAGCATATTCTTTTGTATTCCTTGAAGAAAATTCTTTGACAGAAAAGATTGTACAGATAAGTTGATTCTTTTGTGCTTGCAGAACTCAGCAGGTAGCAGACGAAGAAAGGAACAAAACTGTCCAAAAGTAACCGAACTGGGCAAACACACACTTGTTAAAGCATTGTCAAGTAACACTTCTACCTCCAGCATTTCTCTCACAAAAGCTCTTCAGAATTGCATTTACTCTTTTTTTGGCACGAGACTTCCAGGACTGGCAACGCATATTTTTTACTTTTGAGCCTTTTATGTTCAGATCATTCACTGGAAGGAATTTTGGAAGAAGGAAACCTCTGTTTGAAAAGATTTTTAATATGCTCTAGAGGAAGAAAAAATGTTTGTTAGAATGTAGTGAGAGAGAAAAAGATACAGGGACTAAAAATGATTTTAAGTAAGATTGCCTGTAGAGCAGTTGCAAACACAAATGAGTACATTAAAATAATTCAGGTGGTTCTAGAAATAGCAGAAGTGGATGACAAAAACAGGATTCAGATGGTTCTGTATTTGAAATTGCTGGAGGTGAGGCTGCTCTTCGAGAAGTTGTGTTATGGCATACAATAATGATACGTTAGAATGTTTTTCCAGAGGATGACTTTGAAGTCTTTAGTTTCAACTAGGAATATTCGTTAAATGCAGATCCTAAATTCTTTTGTAAATTATGACTTCCTATATAGAGTATGTGTTGGTTCTGCTAATTAATTCTGCCTAACCTTCCATTATGGAAGGGGAAAATACTGTCTAGAACAGAAGTCATTCTCTTAGCTTAATCTAAATATTAGGTTCAAGATGTAAGACCCTAATTAATACTCTCGAGAAAAGCCTTGGTGAGATGATGGCCACTGAAAATTGTTTCTGAAAATGAATGAGAAGATCTATTAATCACATCAGACTATGGCTTTAGGGTGACTTTAAATCAGTCACGCTATTTCTTTCTCATTATTATCATACTGATCTTTACCAGATGAACTAAACTTTCACTAAAAGCTTTATCTAATTTTGAAGACTTGTTTTTATACTGTGACTAAAGACTACATTGTAATGGTATTAATTTTGAAAACACATATTGATTACTCACGAAGAAGAATAATGATAGTGTTTTGTTTTCAAGCCACGTATTAGAAACAGAATGTATCTAGTATCATAGTCACTAAAAAGTGGGTTAATATAAGTGAGGCATCCTTACAATATTTTGCCCCTACATTCTTAAATGCTCAGTCTTAGCACCACTGCCTTTATAACCTTGGAAATTTAATGATTTAAAAATATTGTTGGTTTTAAATACAGGAAAATTAAACAGAAAAAAAAAGCCAACCAAACAAAAAAATCACAGCAAAGTAGATTATGTGAATCACAGACAAAGCTGCAGATTGCTCTAAATGAGATGATTAATCTTAAAATAGAAAGAAACCTAGGGTGTAGTCCTCATTTACCTTAGTCTGCAGTACGAGCCTGAGTCTGTACATTCTTGTTTTAGTAGAGTGTTAATGTTACTGTGTTTTTGTTGTTCACGTGGCACTTAGCACAGTGGGAGATCCTTCTTAGCAATGCCTTGCTGATGTCAAAGTAAATGCAGTCAGTAACTGCCCTGTCTGAGCTCAAAAGAAGTAAACTTTCTGGCACCAGTGTTTGCAGCTTACTGCCCTTTTTGTGGAAGTGGTAGGAATTAGGTTATTTTGAGAAGTAATGCAAACTGTGCATGTTAAAGGTGATTTCTAAGACCATGCATGAAATCCAGTTCAAACACAGCAGCATCAATGAACTAGAGACATGCAAAACAAATTCCAAAACATCTTCTCCAAGGAAATAAGCGCTTTCTTTCAAGAGTGTGATGGCAGGTTGTGTCACACCTTACTTTTCCCCTGGGAATGTCCTTAATGCCTGGGACCAATGGAAGGGGGTTATTATGCAGCCAACAGTTTACCCTGCACACAGGGAACTACCCAGGGAGCTTTAAAAGCTTTACCTCCTCTAATGTCCTAATGCAAGTGAACCAGAGCAGAACTGGGAAACAGAACTGCAAACTGCTTGGCGTTCCACAAATTAGATACTTCTTGGAATAATTAGGTCTTTCCCAAGACCATCTTTGATTGTGATTTGTAGACTTTGCCATTAGCAGAGACCAGAATATGCAATATTTTAACCTGTAGTGTACAACCTGGTAAAATATTTTATTTGAGTGTGAACAGGCTATAGAACAAATGGCATGATATTTGGTACACCAACTGACAAGAAACTCGTAGCAGAAAAACAGACACAAATGTTCCAAACTACTTTCTTCAGTTTATATCTTCTGGCTATTAGGAAAAACATGGATGTATACTAATGGTAAATTTGAAAGCAACTGACTGCATGACTCATCACCATACATCCCCTGAGCATTCCCAGGCTAAAGGATGGCTATCATTTGATATAAAATGTATGCAAGAGTCTCTGCATTTGCATTCCTTTCAGTCAAGTGCCTTGTCATTGGTCATCCTGGCTCTTTGTCAGCAAATTCAAAATAAAGAGATAATAAAGTCTTAGTCACTTGTTTACAAGTATTTCATAAGTTCTTGTAATAACAAAAGGAGGGTGAAAAATGCTAAGAGCTTCCTATTATCACTGTTAATTTCCTTGCTAACCCTTCAGAGGCCTGCCTGTAAAAATACATATAAAATTGTGACTGATGCAAGCCCAGGTAAGTTTTGTGTTGTTCCACTGTAATGTTCATTGGACAAAAAAACAGTTGGTGTCCCCCAGTAAAACACCGAAATCCCACCTCTTCAGCTGCATGTGAGAATCTGCACAACTGTTGCAGGCAGGGAACATAAAATAATTGATCCTGGCCCATTTTGGCCCTCCTGCTAGCATTCCAGCAACAACAAGTGTATGGGTTCAAGTACCACAAAGATGGGCTATGCATTAGCCTCCCACCCACATTCATACCTACTGAATCCCAAGTCCAAAATAAAATCCATACACAAAAGGGACAAGAACTATTAATACAGCAGGGTGAAGGGACTGAGTGAATGATAGCATCAGTTTGTATGTGGGGAATGATGGTGACTCTTTTGGGGCAGGAAAAGAGGGTACTTTTGCTGCTTGTTTGTGACAGGAGGAAGGAGAAGATTTAATACTCAGTGCAACATTAGAGCTAGTCTAGCTACTCTATAAATGATAGAGGTATTAGCAAAGGCTCCTGGCAACCATCAGCGCTGAGCAGGTGCAGAAGGCAGATAAAAAACTAATAAGGGACAGTAGCTGTCTGCCTGGTGGCTTCCACACTGCCAAGGCTGCACTGGTGCTCCCAGTTCTGCTGTGCTGGGAGGAGGGAGAGCAGGAAGATGGCCTGGTCTCTCCAGATTGTACGGGAGGGAGAGTTATGGCAGAGGGAAATACTGCAGGGGAGGATGAATTCGGAGGTGATGACAAAGTAAGAAATGCACAGTGAAGCAGAGGCCTCCTGCTGCAAAGAAGAAAAAAAATGCGGAGGAGGGATCTGTACCCTAGGTCCAGGACTTTGGGGCAAAGATGGAGGAGGGAAGGAGAGACAGGACAAGGCCACTTGTTACCCCCTAGTGTGAGCTGGAAAGGGAAGAGCAGCTGTTCCCTGGTGGGTGTGAAGGGAAAGAGTGGGGTAAGACAAAGCTCCTAGGGACAAGTTGGTGGACAGTGGCGTGAGGGATGGTGGGCCATGGGGCTGGGGACACTGGCAGGCAATGGGGTGGTGAGGCTAGATGAGGATGGGGTGGAGGGCTGTTTGGGGCACAACAGTCAGGTGGGTGCAATGAGATGTACCAGGGGCAAGGCAAAGTCCCTGGGGCAGGAGATGAGAGTACAGCGCCGGGAGGGCACAGGGGCCAGGGCTACGGGGCAGGGTATGCCCGGGAGCCAGCAGCTTTAAGAGGACGGACGGAAGGAGGTAGGGGAGGGATATCTCGGGTCCTGTACCTGAATCGCTCCTGCCCCGCCGTGTCCCAGAGCTGTAGCTTGACCCTCTTGCCGGGCTCGATCTCCACCAGCCGGGAGAAGAAGTCCACCCCTACGGTGGGGTCGGAGTGCAGCGGCCCCGGGAAGCGGCCGGCTCCGGATGCGGGGTTTTGTGCTGCGGCTGCTGCGAGAGAGGGGGCAGCACAAGGGACTGCGAGGAGGAGGGAGGGGAGGCAGCAGTGGATCTCGGCGGCCTCAGCCGGGCGGGCGGACGGCTGGGGAGGAGATCCTCGCCACGGCTCTTCCTGCTATCAGCCTTTTGTCTGTCCATCCCCACTTTCTCTCTCCTTTCCCTCTTCCCTCTTCCCGGTCGCTGACGGCCGTTAAAGCCTGCCGGCAGGCATAAATGGCACTGACCGAAGCCGGGCTGCGGAGCTGGGGACG
>JANHFX010006778.1:0-13354 GCA_027560015.1 Chloroceryle amazona
GAGTAAATGCTTGTATTGATTAGCGAAGCAGATACAAACTTAATTAAACTCATTTTGTGTAATGTACAAACTAGTTAGTTGCTTTGTTACGAGTTATACGGTGCACGGAGAATTAAAAAAAAAAACAGACGTAAAACATAATGGAAGGAATCAAATAAATCTTTTCATATTCCAGTTTTCAGGAACCTTTTGTTGCATATCGACTTCTAATCCTGCCAAAACCAGCAGGGCTCGAGGGACCGGAGCTGGCCAGCCCTGCTTATGGTACCGCACAATGCCACCCTATGGTGACCGACTCTAACAGACACCAGCTCAGGTACTGTACCTGCAACACAGGCTGTCATGAAACAGGCGACTGTTCCCGCGATCATTGCTCTGAAAGCACCACCAGCTATTTCGTTTTTTCTTGAGGGAGCAATGCTTGCTAGGCAGAAAATCAAAGCGTGTCAAACAGAAATACATCTAGATATAAGGAAGATGAACCTGCCAGCTCTCCCACCACAAAAGGAGATTCCCACCCTGTAGTTTGAACCAGGAGGAACATAGGAAAATTAGACATTTCTAGTGACAGTTACCAATTCCTTCCTTCCTTCCTTCCTTCCTTCCTTCCTTCCTTCCTGCTTTCCCTTCCCTCCTCACATCCTTCCCTCCCTTCCTTTCCTTTCTTTCCTTCCTTTCCCTATAAGACTACTCCCTGTATGTGGCATTTTTATAGGTAACAGCCAACTTTGTTTTTCCAACTAGCAAGCTACAGGCTACTAGTTTGCTCCTCCTGAAGCCCCACAGTTGTAGTAGTTCAGGTTCATGGTGTGAGAAAGTGGACAAGGAGTCCTATCAGCAGGTCTTGGTCCTCTCCCCTTACCCTCAGGCCTTCTCCCAGTACCACCACACCAAAGCCTGTGCCCCTCTGGGAGCCCTTCCATGCACAGTTGGGTACTGGAGCTCAGCAGAGCAGCTGCCCAGTCCCTAATGCTGCTTGATTTTACTGACAACCTGTTCCTTCAGGTGTTTTCATTGGGATTAGCTTGTTAGATAAATTGTCTGAGAGGTGTTCTTACTCAGGCCTCCTATTACCAGTCCCAGAGAACCAAAGTTGGCAAATCCACAAAGAGCATAGGTGGCAATGACTTCAGAACGAACCTAGAAAAAAAACACAGACCCTGCTGAGTGGTTTGAGACAGCTTGTGATGATTTAGAGTTCTGAAAACATGGCATTGTGGCTCAGGGCTCTGAGAACTGAGGTCACTCTGGTTTGCTTATTCGCTGCCCTAGTGTGTGGCATTCATCAAGGCAGGCTCATTCTCTTGCTGAAAGATGCATGCTTTCATACCCACTGCCTGGGTAAGGACTCGGGATAGTTTTATTTTTCATGTATATTTCTGTGCCTTGGTGAACTGAGTAGTAGTAATTAGAGAAAAAAAATCTTCTCTTCCTAATGACAATTTAGCCACTGGTTTCTAAAGCTGTGAGTCAAATTGCTTTGACCCAGCTTGCTGTTCATAGTTGGACTGCCTTTATAAGGCTCTACTGAAGCTTCCAGTTTTGGTATGTATCCCTGTTGTCTTTGTTTCTGACCAGACGGCTCTGTATGCAAAACTGTTCTGTGCATACTCCACTCCATGCACAGAAGGGAAAAGAGTCTCCTAGAAAGTGGGTGCTTTGATGTGGTAACCAGCAGAGGGACATCATGATTTTGGAATCCCCATTAGCACCTTGTTTCCTTCCTGATTTTAGCCACCTTCCTCCCCTTGGGAAACACAGCTCAGTCTGGCCTCAGAGCAGAAGCAAGGTTGGGTTGGCCTTTGTCACCCTGGAGTGCCCCTCTCAGGACACAAAATTACTCCAGTCAAAACCAAGATACAAACCTTGCAAACCTTCAGACAAATGTAGCTTAAACATTTTGGAAAGGAATCAAAATACCTCAACAATCGGATATTTGTTCCCCGGCAGCTCTGAACTCCTATTTACTGTGTTTTAGACCGAAGCTGAAGATGCCTTAGTGTTCTACTACGTTTCCCGTTTATTAGAAGTTTCCCTGTTTCCATTTCTATGAAAAGAAATCTGTAGATATTTTCAGTTATTCAGCCCATAGACAGGAAAAAGCTTTTCAAGTACCCACTCTACCTGCTTTTCTTAGAAAAGGCTTTGTGTATTGTGATTACTCTGCTTTCATTTGCACTTTCCTAGCTCTGAAAACAGGAAGCCTTGTTATTACTCAGATGAGAAAGTTCAGAAGACCACTGGTTTGCTCACTCTGAGAACTGCCTGGATATATTAGACAGATATTAAGCAAAGGAGAAATTAAAAGTGGAAATCAAGTACACTCTTACCTACTGTAATGAGAATGGTTAAGGGGCAAATTTATTAGTGATACAAATCAACATTCTTTTTATATCTCAAAGTTTTTTACCCTGAAAGCTAATACAGCTCATTGTATTATGTATTAGAAGTGTCTGTAATAGTCTTTGTACTTACTATGTATAAGTCTTTGTATATGTATTCGAAGTGAACATGGAAGTTTCATATAACATCTTACTAAAAACAATTTTTTAAAAAAGTTGAAATACAGTTTGCGGGATCTACATTTTAACACTGACATCCAGACTTTTAAAGAGCCCTATTCACTCTCTCAGGAGTTCAGAACTGTATTCCCCTTGTAGAGCATAGCATGACTACAACAGGACAGATCAGAGGTCCGTCTAGCACAGGATCCCCCATTTCTGGGAATTTTGGGATCACTGGTAATAGATGCTCAGGCAAGCATGTGAGTATTAGATCAGATTACTTGGCTTTCTACCTCCACTTGTGAAATATGTTCTGTTATAAAGACTTCAAGTGGTCAGGAAATGGTTTTGGTTTTATATGTTAGGGAAGAATCCACCACATTACATCAGATTAAATGAAGATTAAAAGATGTTCAAATGCATGCTTCCTAATTAAGAGTCCTCTACACTGACAGTCTGGTTTGATTTGAGGAAGAAAGGCTAGTGCAGACATAAAGACAGATACTATTTTTTTTTGTTGTTGACTGTGCTTAGAATGAGGGCAAATTCAGCACTGGTTGTACGTGTGGATGCCAAATGGGGGAGCAGTCATGGCTGCAAAGGTCAGCCTTGATCACTACACACTCTTTGCCCCTGTACACACACCCTTTACATTGCCATCCTCTAGATTTCTTCCCTAGTGCATTGTAGTAGGAATTATGTACCTGTTGGGTAAATCTGGGTGGATGTGTGGATGAGAGGTGGGCTCAGGATTTGGCTGGAAACTCACATGCTAACTAACTTTCACTGGCAATTGAACAAATTGGTTGGACTCAATGTGGTGAGGGAGATATATGACACGCAATACATGTCTTGTATTACTGCCCTCTGCAGAGAGGACAATAATCTCCAGTAGAGGTATGCCAGTAATACCTTAAATACCATCAGCTAAGGCTTGCTGGATGCCTCTCTTGAAGCTTAATGCTCAGCTAAACCTCTGCAGGCAGAAGGATCCTCCAGTTCTTGTCCAGGATTTTCTTGGGAATGTGTCTCATACGGAAGTGATGGCTAAGAATGGGGTTAAGAAGAAACTCACCTTGAAGACAGTCTTAGTGCAGTGTCCTGTGGGACACTGCATGCTTCCCAAAACTATGTTGTTCTTTTGCTATTTTTTTTTGAGATATCTAATGTGATAACAGTCACAAAGCAATGGTGCATTTTCATAATTGAGCTGCCACTGAAAGACACACTTTAGAGTAATATGCAACCATTATCCCTTTATGCCCATATTAAAAAATAAGTTGTGTTTCAGCAGAAAAGTATTAGATCAAGTAGATCTATAGAATAGAAAATATTACTTACAGTCATATACTGTTTCACACCATTAATGTACATGTTTCCACCCTTCTCTCGGCTGTGAATCAGTTTTGAGAGGCGCTCATAAGCCACAAATTCATTGAAGAAAGTTTTGTAACCTAGTAGTCCACCAACAATAAAACTGTCTTCCCAGTCTACACCCATCATGAAAGAGAATGGCATGAAGACATAAGCACAAATATTCTGCAAAATATGTAAGATAAAGCAGGTCAAAAGTTAGATATGGTCAAAGAATAATGGTATGTGATAAGTTCTTTAAACTTAAAATTAGGATTGTTTTATTTCAGCAAAGGAAAAATGACCTTAAATTCTTACTGTTAACATGTCTAGGAGACTGATGTTTTTTAATAGGAATGTATGCTTGAGTAATTTTTAAAAGACTAACAACAACAGCAAATATATATATATACATAGCAAAAGTAATTAGGTATGTCCCTAATTTTACAAAATTTCTGTGACTTTTTTTTTTTCCCCTACCATGGCTTCAGATTGGGCATAGTGCTTGAAGAAAACAAGGGCTGAGTTAAAAGAGGTGATAAGAGAACTGGGAAGTCTAGTTCCACTGATTAAATCGATTATGTTAATGAACATGTTTGATTACCAGGTTATTGGACTCCCACTGGTGTAAACAAAAGATTTGTCTCTGCATAAAAGCTATGCATCTGACATAATTAAAGCTGTGCCTTTTTTCCTAGCATTAAAAATTTTATGCAAATTTAAAAAAAAAAAATCCAGTATCACAGTATAGCTTATTTTTATGTAAGAGATAAACCAGCTTCAGCTGCAAAATGGTTCAGTCACCTACTGCTTAGTGAATGTAACTGAAATGTTTAAACAGTTACCATTCGTGGTTGGTTTCTTTGCCCATAATAGGCTGAAGGTTAGTGTCTCTCATAAAGGTATGCAACATGTCTATGGGTCTCAGCTCCCTGCGGGTCATCTATCTGTCCAAATATTACTCCAACTGTCAGTTATTAAAATATCAGTCCTTGCATGAGTGTGGCTGAGGTACACATACTTGTGCCTTTCCTCTGCTGTGAGTGTCTGCAGTGGCATAATCTGTGGAAGCTGTGCAAGGTACCATCGTAATATTGCTGAAGCCACATCTGCCATGTCTATTCATTTCTGCAGCACCTTTGTCACAATATAAATATCAATTTTCAAATTTGATTTTATTTGTATTTTTTTAATTACAAAAAAAAAAGTATCAAACCTTTGAACCAAGAACGTTGGAGTGGGTTAAAAAAAAAAAAAAAAAAAAAAAAAAAAGTAAAGACATCCTGTTTAAAACCTGTTTGTTCAGCTGAGTGATTCGGGTGCAATTTTACAGTTTAACTGTGTGGAGAACTAAGTGATATTGAGGAAGCATGGCTTCAGAGGAGTCCAGCCTTGCCCCAGGGTCCTTATCTATGTGAAGTCAGTGACCATTAAGGATTTGATGGGACTCTCTGAAGCTAAAGCCACTTGAATGTTTAGCTGAAGGAAATGTTAATGACTTGGCAAGTGTGTAACTGGCAGATCTGCTGCACTCCCAAGTCAGAGGAGACAGGTATTAGCACACAATGATCTGTAAACATACTCTGCAGGTTAGCCAGAACACCACAAAGGACAGCTATATATGAACTAATGGGTACAGAATTACATGGCAACACTTTTCCTTTGGCTGTAAAGACATTTTTCAAGAACATGCTCATAAAAAAAAAAATATTTTTAGATCATATTTGAAAACAAAACAAAATAAAAACAACCAACCAACCAAAAAAAATAACCCACCACAAAACCATACAGGCACTTAATTTGAGAAAGACAAATGATATACGTATATAAGCTACGTGAAAGACCTGGAGACCATACCTCAAAGTTTAGGTATGGATAGTCAAACAGACTGCCCACCCAAGAGAGGACTGAGTCAAGGAAAGCCAGCAAGGCAAGGAAGGAGATCAGATTCACGGCAATGTTTGCTACCAGCAAGATGGAGGCAGAGGCACCTTGACTGGCTGCTTCCAGGAGGTTCTTCGATTCGCTTTATCAATGAAAAGAAAACCAGAGTGTGAACATTTTTTAATTCATGAGCAAATACAACTAGAAGTTACATGGGCTTGATTAGAAATCTACTACCAAATTTGTCTTTTCACTCATGGGGAAAAAAATGATGAGGCAAAGGAAGTGAAAGTCTTTGCTCTTTATCCTCATGTGATCCACTGGGAGAGAAGGCTTTTGGTGCCTTGAGGATGAAATTTGGCACATTTGGGTTTGGGCAAGATTTGGATCTGGTTTCAGTACCGTGACTGCCTGTGGCACCATAGGGATGAAGGAGTGGGCGCTACTCTTCTTCTTCAAGGTAGTCCTTGAAGAGATGCAAGGAACATCTTCAGGGACATGTCCTTACAAGCCATTTACTTTGACAGCTGTTCTCAAGGTAAGTGAATTTCACTACAGAAAGGCAACAAGTTCATGACTGTCATTGTTGAAATGCTTGTCCCACCTTTGCTGATTTTTGTTTTCATTTACGGATTTGTTACAAAGCAAAGACAGTAACAGAGCAAAAGGGAAAACCTCTTGGTGTGTCACTTCAGGTAGGCATTTCCCTCTTCCTTTGGAGAGTTTACTGTCTGGCCCAGATCCTTGGCATCTCTGTGCCTTTCCCAGTGGGTAGAGATACCTCCATATGTCATGGGGCATGCTGCAGCTGAATTAATAAATTACTCATTTGGGATATATTAAGTGTATAATGGCTTGCACATCTACCATGTATTACCCCTAAAGCTTATGTGTGAGGAGGTATTTTTCCAAATCTCATTTTTGTGTATTACTATAAACTATAGTCTTGGTCAGCTTACCCTTTTGCCATTTGTAGACCACTCCTCAGAGTTACTGTAGGTTTTTCAGTTTCAGGCCAGAATAGTTTGGAGGTGGCTAATGATGCTGGTGCTGACATGACAGAAGCGGTCAGTAGATGGGCAGCAGAAACCTAGAATTCCAGGTGACAGAATATAATCTGTGATAACCACATCAAGCACAAACATGGAGAAAAACAATTAAAATTGTTAGATGCTGGATTATTTTTCTACAGGGGGTCATTAAAAAGTTGACATTGTTCATAAGGAAGAGAATGAATAACACACAAGAAAGCCAACTGGAGACAGAAAAGATCTAAGTAATGAAAACTATAAAGTAATCTTTCCAAAAGGCAAATTGCTTCACTCCTCTCTAGTGGAAAGCAAGAAGGCAAAAGAAACAAAAAAAACCCCTCAGGTCCATCAAGTGCAAGTGGATGTTGCAATAGCAGAACAGGTGAGTGAGAATCAGTCTTCCTTAACACCCTCTGCATGCTTTGCAGTGGCAGAAAATTGGTTTTGTCCATTGAAGTTGTGTATTAAAAAAAAAAATTACATGCCCTAACATAAATTATTTTTTTCCTTTTCACCCCTTCCACAAATTTCCACACAAAACAACTTATTTGCTAACTTCTGCAGTACTTCTGTCTTTCCTTTTCTTCTCTCACTCCTTTTAGTCAATACTCCCTTATTGCCTCTGCCTCTCCAATATTTTTTATTCATATATGGAACTAATACATTTATCATCCATCACCGGTGACTCTGATCACAAATCACACCTTCCACCTTCTTTTTCTGGCTTTGTGCTGCCAGGCTCCTAGCAGACAAGACATTTCCTACCCATGCTTGTATAGAATCTTTAGAACTTCAGTCATGAGTCATCTCTTTAGACACTTACAGCTAGCAACAGTTCCTGAAGGACTTCATGTACATCAATGCCACAGAAATGGGAAGGTTGATCAGTTAGTATACTCCACATGTCAGTTCATTTTGACTATAGAAACATATTCAAATCAGTCATTTCCTTACAGCTATGGCAGAAAGTCTCTCTGTATTACTTAGGTAGAGGTTTGTGTTTCTTAACGGTATCAAGGTGAGATCTTGGTATCCTTTTTACTGTCAGAAGACTGGGGATTTTTGTGCTTAATTCCTTGGGGGGCGGGGAGGGGGTGGGGACAGGGATGGGGATGGGGATGGGAGAAAAGATGGGAATGGCTCAGGTATACTTCCAAAGCATTTTAGCTGGGCTCCTATACTTGCATGATTTCAAATAAACAGTTTATTTTCCAGTTCTCTTTCCGCATCTTACCCCAAAAGAAATATATGCTCCTAAGACACTTCCAGCAATAGTTGAGAATCCTGCTGTCATGACTGCATGGAGTTCAGATTTAGTGAGGTATGGTAAGTAGGGTCGTACCAGGAGAGGAGACTCTGTCTGGAAGCAAAAAGCAACTACCAAGTTAAGAAATTCCTAATAAACCCTCAGGTGTTTATTTTATTACCAGCGCAGAAAAATGAGTAGCTGAATTACATTTAAGTGTCTCTGACTATTTAATCTTAGTGCGAATAAGTACGCTGAATACTAGTAAGTTGGGGTTTGTTTATCCCAAGAGAAAAATTGTACCAACATCCATCTTGTCTAAAGACAATTCTTGCTGGTTTGCTGCCTTCCCCAAAGGCCCAGTAAAAATCCTGAGAAAGATTAATCCAATTCCGAATATGTTATGGACAGCCACTGATCTAAGCTACAGGTTAGGCTGTGGATAAAGTCAAACACTCATACCAGCTGCTATGGACAGCTTAAAGACACCAACCCCTTTGGCATGAGTGTGAGCACATCTTGAAGGCCATGTCATGCAAAAGTACTAGTTTAAATCTTGAAACAGTGTGATATAGTGATGTACAACTGCTGAGTTACTGATAGGCTAAAGTCACTTTTGGCCTTGGATGTTATTGAGGAATCTTTCCACATTGCTTTGATCCCTGGGACAGATACTGTGGTAGTGTGAGTTTAATGGATTTCCCATTGAAGCAGAGTGTTAGACTCTGTCCAATGTTTTTGTGGCTAAGGTATTGCAGAACCAGCCATGGATCTTTGTTCTCGTGTCTCTCCTGCCCTTGCCTGCCTCATGTGCTCTCTTTTCATCCCATTTGCATTTTAATTGAAAAAATCCCTGAAATTGTTATTTCTTCATAGCCTTGGAGTAGTCTGATAGTAATTTTAAGGGAGATCTATCATATACATTTATGGCTGATTTTCTATTGGGAAAACATATGGTTCCACAAACCCACTGCCCTGTGCATCACTGCCCACATCCAAACATACTGGAATTCTGGAAATCAACCACCAGTCCTGATGTACTAGAACCCTAGCCTCATGTTAAATTATGAGTTTTTTATACACAGATGCTCACTGTGCAACAGTATTTCACAATATTCAGTAATCCTATGCATGTTTTTCTATGCTCCAACTCACCTGTCCCACAAATATGTTACCTGCAGCTACCAGAGACTCAACAGGAGTTGTCCCCAGGAAAATTTGCATTATCCATCCAACCTAAAATGATTAAAAAAAGAAAAAAAAAAACCAGCCACATTGGTCTGCCTATTCCATTCACTTCTTGAATTAATCGTGTCATTTTAAGAGTTCTGAGACACCTTACATTATTTCCCAAATTAATCAGTTCGTCTTCAAGATATGGCACATTCTTTTAACAGTAACATGTTGAAATAAGCCAGAGGAGGAATAATTTAACAGAACTGGGGCTACCCCAGGCTCCTCCTGGGCATTTAATTGTTAAATAAATCAATTAAATGCAGATATTTTTATTTGTCCTTATTAGTTATGTATCTGCCCAAAGGGACTTCACACAGAATCAGGAAAAATATGTGAAATTTAAGCTAAAAATGCCTCGTAGAAATTTTAGCACACTACTTCAGCTAGATGAGGTTTGTGGTACTTATACAAAAATTGTGTGAAAAAGAAGGACAAAGGAATTTGAAGCATATCTTCAAATAAGGTTTAGCTACAACCATACAAAAGGGTTTCTTCCCTCATATAAATTTACTGAGTAGACAAGGCAGGATGTGAACTTTCTGTGAACTTGCTGTTATCTTATTGGACACTGGGTTGGACAGTGACATGAGAGAAATGAACACCAGTTTCTGATCCTATTCTAGGTATCTGTTATAAGAAAGTATATGCAATTTCTACTGTAATATTTTAGCAGAAAGCAGAAATCCACTGTCTGTGATGTAATCTCCATTCTGCATTTTTGGGATGGGGAGAGGGTCAAGCAGAAAGGAAGATTTAAGTAAATGTAGCATCTAAGGATCTCTAAAGCTAGCCGGGCAAATCTAACATTTATTATGATGTTAGCAATAATACCAGGCTGGTGAGAGGGAAGTGTGCTCTGTGATGCCAGTTGGTATTCTACAGTGATGATATCTGGAACTAGCTCCACATTAAAAATAAACAAGTACTTTTCACGTGTCTACCCCTGAGCAGCTTACTCAGGGCCAATGCTACCATTCTGCTGCATGTGTTCAGGAAGTATCCTGTACTAGGCAAATGAGTACCCACCTTTCCAATGAGCCACTGCATGAATCCAACGTGGTAAAGCATAGACATTACTGTGCTGAAGAAAATGACAATTGGAAGGACCTGATTTGAAAACAGATAATCATTAACACTTCTAGACTGGTTTGTCTTTCCTTGATTCTATAGACCACTTAATTTTTGAAAAAGAGGATAATGTTTTTGGAGATCCACTTAAAGGTATTGAAAACTCAACATTAAGTTTACACTTCCACTGTAATTTTTTTAACCTTCTAGCCTTCTTGTTTATGTTTGTGCTAGAAGGAACTGTTTTTTCATTTATCAACATAGTTTTCTAACAGGACTGCAATAGTTTTGAAACTGTCTGGTTAAACATAATACACATTAATTTATAGCTATGTTTGTCAGTTCAAAGATATACTGGGCAATGACATCTATAAAGACTTTCATATGTACATCTGTAGTCTTCAAAAACCATGAACAGAAATATATGCAACTGAACTGTGGTGTAGAATTCAGAGATCAACTTCTTTGTGTTTAAAAAGCAGAAGCTGAAGTTGAAGCCATTTTGATTTGGATTGTAGTTGACTTGATTTTACAGAATCAAGAGCAGCTTCCTTAGAAACTCTACACTGTGTAACTGCCTTCTAATAACACACTATAGAAAAATTTATTCTTTTATTCTGCTCTATTTATAGCACTGATTAGAATGTCAACATGGAGTATTCATGAGCTCTGTAACTGCATGCAGAGACAGAATCTGCTTAAAAACAAATTCATGGTTTGTATACTTACTGAATACCAGAAGTGAATATAAGTCCCTTTCAATGGAGAATGAAGGAAAAAGGTTTTCCTTACACATACAATTTAAAAGAACTGCATGAATGTCTAACACTGTCTGATATGTTATTAAATATGTTCATTATTAATCCTGAATAAAACTAATATAACTTGATTTTCAAGTATGGCAAATACAGGGGATTTATACTAGTATTTATATGCTAGTCTAAAACAGGAAGAAATATTACTCCAAATGGTCCAAAACTAGGCAGACAGATTACAGAATCACAGAATTGTCATGGTTAGAAAAGACCTCTAAGACCACCACATCCAACTGTCAACAAAGAATAATACCAAACCAAAATGAAAAACAAACAAATAAAACCAACAAACCCAAACTAAACCAAAATAAATCCAAACAAACACACACAAAAAAACAACCACAAAAAAGCGCCTCACCATCTCATGTCCTGAAGTGCCTCATCTACACATATCTTGAATACCTCCAGGAGTGGTGACTTCACCACCTCCCTGGTTAGCCCGTTCCATCACCTGACTACTTTTTCAGCAAATAAATTCTTCCTAGTATCTGATCTACACCTCACCTGATGCAACTTGAGGCCATTTCATTTGAGTCCTGTCATTATTTACTTCAGAGAGAGACCACACCCTCCTCTCTCTAACCTGCTTTCAGGGAGCTGTAGAGAGCGATAAGGTCTCCTCTCAGCCTTCCTCATACTAAGCAATCCCAATTCCCTCATCCTCTCTTCATAGGACCTGCTCTTCAGAACCCTCACCAGATTGATTGCCCTTCTCTGAACTCACTCCCACAACTCAATGTCTCTCTTGTGGTGAGGGGCCGAGAACTGGACACAGTACTTGAGGTGTTGTCTCACCAGTGCTGACTACAGGGACATGATCACTTCTGTTCTCCTGCTGGCCATGCTACTTCTGACACAGGCCACGACGCCATTGGCCTTCTTGACCACCTGGACACACTGCTGGCTCATGTTCAGCTGGCTGTCCACCAGCACCCCCAGGCCCTTTTCCACCAGGCAGCTTTCCAGCCACTCTTCCCTAAGCCTGTAGTGTTGCCTGGGGTTGTTGTGGCCCAGGTGCAGGACCCAGCACTTGGCTTTGTTAAATCTCATCCCATTGGCCTTGGCCCATTGATCCTGCCTGTCCAGATCCCTCTGCAGAGCCTTCCTACCCTCAAGCAGATCGACACTCCCACCGAACTTGGTGTCATCTGCAAACTTGCTGAGGAAGCACTCAGTCATTGATAAACATATTGAACAAGACTGGCCCCAAAACTAAGCCCTGAGGGACACCACTGGTGACCAGCCACCAAATGGATTTAACTCTGTTTACTACAACTCTCTGGGCCGGATCAGTCAGACAGTTTTAACCTACAGAAGAGTACACCCGTTGATGCCATGATCTGCCAGCTTCTCCAGCAGTATGCTGTGGGAGATGGTGTCAAAGGCTTTATTCACATCTAAGTAGACAACATCCACAGCATGTCTCTTGTCCACTAGGCAGGTCACCTGCTCATAGAATGAGATCAGGTTGGTAAAGCAGGACCTGCTTTTCCTAAGCCCATGCTGGCTGGTCCTGATCCCCCAGTTGCCCTACACATGCCATGTGAGCTCAGATGAACCTCCCCATAATTTTTCCAGGAATCAAAGTCAACCTGACAGGCCTATAGTTCCCCGGATCCTCCTTACAGCCCTTCCTGTAGATGAGTGTCACATTGGTAAGCCTCCAGTCATCTAGGATCTCCCCTGTTAACCAGGACTGTTGATAAATGATGGAGAATGGCTTGGCGATTAGTTACAGTTAAAACAGTATTAACAGTAGGAAGCTTTTATGTGTGTTCAACTGAGGGCATAATGCATTATCAATAAAAGCAAGGAACAGGAGCAAAAAGAATAAAATGCTTTGTTAGGTCAGATCTTTTCAGTAAATGAAAGCTGTGCCTTTCTAGAAGAGAGTACTATAAGCAATTCTGATAAAGGTTTGGAAACTTTAGATAATCAGAACATTTCACGGAGAGCTCAATTCACAGATATCATTGTGCTCTTCAGCAAGGTAATATTAGGCTGCTTTGCCTAGATTGATTCTCTATCCTTTTAGCAGTCCTCTAGGGGTTGTTTGCCATTCAGTGAGGGCAGGAAATTTAGTTCTGTAAGAGCAACACCTTTCTCCCCTGCCTTTTCTTTCCTGCCATTTCACACAGATTCACAGAATGGTTTGGGTTGGAAGGGACCTTTCAAGGTCATCTAGTCCAACCCCCCTGCAGGAAGCAGGGACATCTG
>JANHFX010006778.1:13717-34964 GCA_027560015.1 Chloroceryle amazona
TGGAAGTTTGCCTTTCTGAAATTCAGGGTCCTGACTATGCTCCTTGACTGATTTGTGACCCTTAGTAGTGCAAATTCTACCAGTGCATGGTCACTGCTGCCCAGGCTGCCTCCAGTCTTGAGGTCCTTGACCAGCTCACCTGCACTGGTGTCCAGTAGATCCAGTATTGCCAAGTTCAGCTTGCTGAAGTCATCAGGGACCTCCCCGGTTAGCCAGGGCCAGTGATAAATGATGGAGAGCAGCTTAGCCAGCTCTTGTGCCAACTCCCTAAGCACTCTAGGATGAATCCCATCCGGACCTATAGATTTGTTAAGATCTACTACCTGTTCCCTTCCATGTGCTAGCCAGAGAGGTATCTGGCTCCCAGAGAAGTCCATATCCTGCCACAGTTAGGGACTGCTGCAATGCCTGTAGGGAAATGAGTCTGGAGAAGCAGTAGGCCGACAGGCAAATGTTAAATATTTGTACTGGACAGTAAAAACTGTGAGTGTCCTCCTGTCTTTCACTCCAAATTGATAACAAGACCTCTCGTGTCTGAGAGCTGTGGTTTGGTTTTAGCTGAAGGAGGGAGAAGAAAATGTTCTGCCTATGCTAGGTTACAGCTGGCACCCTTTGGCCTTTTTCTTGTGCGCATTCCTCTGAAAATACCTTAGATAACTTTAAAACATGCTTTTCCATTTTTGCAGTCACAGACATTTCTTGATGATGTATTCATCTTTAGAAAGCAGGGAATTTATTTTCCAGTTGTGATGATGTGTGCTTTGACTGCCTAAAGGAGTTGGGGACTATTTTCCAATTAAATTCTCCTGCCTAAATCCCCAGTAATTTAGTAACCTATTTTGTTATGTCTTCAACAGAAAAGCATAGCAACCACTTAAGAGGTAAATAATTGTAATGATTTGTCATGTCCAGGCTAACTTTTATCTAAGCATTACAAAACTGTGTCAAAAAACACTGAAAAATTATTACTCCATAATAAGCAGGATGTAAATAAGCTGCTTGCAAGATATAACATAGCAGTGAGTTTTCAGTTATGTTGTCTGCAGAGGTAAGAGCAATGGAAAGCACTTAACATGAAACAACTAGTTCAACTGAAAAAAAGCCCAGAACTCTTACAGAAAGGCTCCCAATGGTGCTAGCTCACTGAAGTGTTCAAGTCAGTGGTTTTAAAACTTGGGAAAGAGAAGAGAACAACCTCAGGAAAACTCTTTCTGCCATGTATCGCTATCAAGCAGCCACTTCCTCTCCACCACTCCAAGAAGAGCTTCACATTTCTGCTAGGCCTGATTGGGGCTGCACATTGCAGGTGAGACAAGAATGGCAAAAGTGATGCATTAGAGAGCACAGAGCACATAAGATGTGTTCCAGCAGCTTCCCAACAAGGTCTCTTGTGGGAGAGATGGGAAATCTCCCTGGGATCTTACTAATGTAAGAATAACATAATTCTTTCTGCTTGTTCAGGACAGCTCCTACCTTTCTGCCTGGTAGAAGTACATATATCTAGGCTTTCCACTTCTACAGGGGCAATGTCTGTGAGGCAGTGGTCTGCACAGCACTTCAGGATAGAACAGCACAGCATGGTTTACTTCCCAGCCATTCCCAGACAATTTCTTTTCCTGTTGTCTGTCACAAACAGTATATATAAAACCTGTCTTACCTTAAAAGCAAAGAAATGATCTGTATATTTCTCACCAAACACAAACTTAGCTCCTGTGTCAGAGTACTCCAGAAAAGTCTAGGGAGAGAAAACAAAGAAAGTTAGCCATAAGCTCTGGGTCCGTTCCAAAAAGTAAGCAAATATAGGGAGTGGTCTTGCAAAAATTGAGGTCCAAGAAGCTTGGACTATGCTCTGTATGGGTCCAGGTTTCAGTGACTGTGTCTGACTGAACAGAGGGTCTCTGATCTGCTGTGCCGAGAGTACAGGCTGCTTCAAAATATGTAGATAAACCACAAGGGAATAGGGCATATTTTCCTGCAGTACCCAACACAATAAAGGCCATAAGCTATACTAAAATAATTTTTTTTTTTTTTTCAGTCCTGATACCGTGGTGCATTTCTACACTCCCTCTCGTGCAAGAAACGATAGTTTTAAATGGAGATTTAATTGCTGAAGTAATGAGTTTTGAAAGGAGTAGCCAAAAGCTAATGTAAAAAAGTTCGCTACTTTTTAATTCTGAAACGGTGGTGCATTTTTATAAGCCTGATGCCAGCATACACAATTAATGATACAGTTTAAAATGGAGATGCAATAGCCAGAGTAATGAGTTGTGACAGGAATGATTGTAAGCCATATGGAGCTAAGGAAAGGGGGCACCAGACCTGGCTCAGCTGGAGCTGAAAGGGGAGACTGAGGACCTGATGGCAAAACCCAGATGACTCATACTGTTTGCAAATTAGCAGCCAGAGAAATATCAGGGACAGTACATTCTGCACTGTCTTGTTTTAAATGTGCTTAATTATCTGTACTGTGAAGAACAGCTGTATGGATAGTATCCCTGGGGCAAAAGGTATGAGTGTCCTTCAGTGGGTACCCTCTGATCTACATTTTGGATTTATTACTTTACAGTAATGGACTTTAAAAAACAAAACAAAACAAAACAAAACAAAACAAAACAAACAAACAAAAACAAACAAACAAACCAACCAAACAAACAAAGAAACTAACAAAAATGACAAAAAAAACCCAACAAACACCAACCAACCAACCCAAACCAAAACCACAAAACAAAACAAAAAAAACCCACAAACTTTGTATCTGCAGACCGCCTGCAGGGGCACCTACAGACAGATCGTGTTGCCTCTCTAGAGGCCCTTAGCTGCTCGCAGCTGTAGATTTTGCCACCTGTAGTCAAATTCCTTTCTTTTATGTTGTGAGAGCTATGAAATGTCCCTGGGCCAGGACTGTGGCTGCTCTGAGGACAATGGTGGTTCTGCCTTGCTAAATCCCAAGGCTTTTCAGCATGTCAGATTTAGTTCAAGAATGCTTTGTGTTGGGCCAGGTCTAAGAATTTCTATGAGTGACCCATCATAACAGTGGTTTTATGCTTGGAAGGTGTGAGTCAAAGTTTTAGCCCAAGGATGTAAAACAATTAAGACAAAGGGTCACTTTGGCCTTGTATTAAGTGGACATAAAGGAAACAAGAAGGTTGAATTTGGGCAGTCAATTACCTTTCTAAGAACATAGTTTTTCTTGAGAAAGGAAAATATCTAGGACCAAATAGACCCTTGAACTACCTGGCTGTTATATAAAAGTCTCAAGACAGAAAATTAGTTGGGTTTTTTGTTTGTTTTTTTTTTCCCCAGCAGCTTACCTGGGTCTGAATGCCTACCCAGTTAAATACATCAAACCCCACTTTCGTCCTCAGAATAAGAATCCCAAGAATAAACTGCATTCCTATTCCTGAAAATACTGGTCTCCAAGCAACCTAGATGGACAGAAAAATAAACAAACCACTTGTTAATTATATAAATAATTATTTACTTTTTATATCTGTTAAAATTATGTAAGAGGATTGTCCGACTATACATGCATGTGGATTCTTCACATATCTGGACTAGGAATAAGGAGGTTTTGCTACAAGCTTTTTTGTGTGCTTGGCTAATTTCAACTGTTTCTGTTTCCCAGCTTTAAAGCACTTTTATACTTGAGAATTACTCACAGATACTGTGATTCATATGAAATAAAGGCAGTTGTAGGAAAATCTGTGGCTGCTTTGCTGCCTCAGAAAACATTTTTGACAATTGAGTCTGATTATTTAGAAGGCAAAGATCTGAAATGGCACTCTCTAATTTATTCAGATTATATTTGAGTAACACAAACCAGTTAGGTGTAATGAGGACCCATGGGAGATCACAAAGCATTTGGAATACATGAGTTTTCACCTTAGTGGAGACAACAGTAGGTGCAAAGGATGGGGAGTGGCAAATCCATTAGTCCCTGCTGAGGGACTTTTTCTGTTAAGAAACTCTCAGCCCTGACGCAAGAGTGAAAAGATGTTGGTGAAACTTGGTGGATTGTCCAATGTGGACATGTGATTAATGTATGACTGATGAAACCATGCACTGTGTGTTAGGCGTTGTACACAAGCGTAAAAGCTGAGGTTGGAGTTGTGGTGACTGAAGTAACCCCTTTGTAATATCACAACAGTACAGAGTGGACATCTCAGCTGGCAAAATAAAATGGCAAAATAAAATAAAAGCATTTATAAGCCTGTGAGGAGTGGGGTTAGTTAAAACCAAGGTACTCAGCTTGGCCTCAGCAGCTGCATTTACTGTGGGAATCAAGTTTTTGAGGGATTAAGTGCCTATGATGCCCTTAGGACTGCAGTGAGCCTCCTGTGGGTGAAGAGCATGAAGCAGACCTGCCTCAGCTTGCACCAATGCTTCAGGAACTAATGTGTTCCAATCTGCATCAAGGCTGGAACAAAGGCTATGCAACAATCAAATGGGCTGGTACAGCCCCACACATGCTCCCCAAGATGTAAGAGCAAAATGACTTTCCTTAGAGATTAAATACATAACTGGCTTTTGGCAAGACCATATTTGATATTGATATTCATGGGGTATTACTCTTACTGAACTTGGTGCTAGAGTAGGGGAATAGCTTTCAAGACATTGAACAAAAAAAAGCGCTAAAAGATCCAACATGGACTAAATACTCACTCTGGCTGGATATTTCGAAAAGATAAACATCAAGAGAACATACAACACAAGCCCACCGAAAGAAATCAGCTGGCGGAATCCCTGTTTTGCTGTCTCAAAGGTGAGCCAGCAGATGATAGTTATAATAAAAACTGCACACAACACCCTAGGGGAAAGAACAAACAAACCAAAACAACAAACATAAAAAAAATAACCAAAAAATATCCACAACAAATGTGTCAGTCATGACATCTTGAAGAAGACCAAATATTCCTTCCCCGCCCCACAACATTTACAACTCTGCCTGTGAGTGAACTATCTGAGCAATGCATTAGACTGTAACGTGTAACTCTACATCGGCAGGAACCTGGCGTTGCTGATGCAACTGACAACAACATCCCTTGGTGGCATCTGGAATAAATATCCTCCAACAGAGTCCTCAAAGTCAGAGTGTGGGGTGGGGTTGTTTGACCCTGGCTGGACACCAGGTGCCCACTGAGCTGCATTGTCACTCCTGCTCCCTCCTCCTCTCAGCTGGACTGAGGGGAGACAATAAGATGCAACTTGTAGGTTAAGACAAAGGCAACATAGTGAAAAGTGAAGCGAAGCCATGTGCATGGAAGCAAAAGGAAACAAGAGTTACTGCCCATCAGCAGGCAATGTCTGGCCTCTTTCCCAGGAAGTGTGTCTTCAAACACATAGCAGTTGCTCTGAAGGACAAGGGATTCCCTTCCTCCTCCTCCTTTTTCCTAGCTTTTATTGTTCAGCTGACGTCATATGGTATGGAATATCCCTTTGCAACAGTTTGGGTCAGCTGTCTCTATTGTGTCCCCTCCCAAGATCTTGTCTACCCCATCCTACTGGAGGGGAATGTTGGAAACCACCCTTGGTGCTGTGTGAGCCCTGCTCAGCAGCAGCCACAACACGGGTGTGTTACCAGCACCTTTCCAGCTCTCCATGCAAAGCACAGCACTGGAAGGGTTGCTGTGGGGAAATTAACCTATCACAGTCACACACAATGGAAGGGGGAAATCCGATAAAGCATGAGTGAGTCTTGACTGGGTGTTACTTCTATTAAATGAAGTATGAGAAGATATTCTCCTTTCTCACTCCATCCTCCATTTCCTTTCCCATTGTCTTCATTGAATCTTTCTTTAACCCTGGGCAGGAGAGGCTATGGTTTTGATGTGCTTTTTTCATCTTTCCAGCACTGTGCTGTTTAACTGATAGGCCTATGAAACACTCACTATTGAGGATCAGATTATAAACTGTTTAATTCTTTGTAACCAGCTGTAGTCTGTTCAGAAAAATAACTTCTAATCACAACAATTTTAACTATCTTAGAAACAACGACAAGATACAGGTATACATCTGTGTTCAGTGTTTTTATATCCCCACTATCACAGAATCATTCCCCTTGCAGGTTGAAAGTAATTATCACAACAACAGCCTGAGAGTCATGAAAAACATCATCCCATTTACAGAGGGAGAAACTAAAGAGTCCCAGCCTTTTAATGTTAAACACTAACTTGTGTCTAACACTTGAAGCTTCCACTGATTTCAGTGGTACCTAAATTCATTTTTTTGACCTGGATCAAAAATATTGCAGGCCAACTCCACACAAAATGGCTTGGCTATTGATTGCTGTGTTGAATAATGCATTCTATATCTGAGAAACTTTGTCTCTTGGAGGAATCCATGATCTACATTTAAGTACTTAATCTGTAATAAGATTGCAGCCCAGGTAATACAGCACTTACTGCCCTGCGTTGTTCCATCTGCTTATCAGGGCTCTCCTGTTCTGTTTGCTTCTTTCCCCAAAGAGGCTGCCATGTCATCTAACAGAGGTGCATCTGTGTGACTGCTCTCTATTATGGCTCCTGAGCAGAAAGGCCACAATCGTTATAACATCTGTCTTAGAAATTCCTGCTCCTGTGTCAAAACCATTTCAAAACCTTAAGAGTAAGTTAGGACACTTTCCTGAATGCAGAATGGACTCCTCCTCAGAGCTCTTCCTCTCTCAGATGGAAGGTAACCTAGATGACATAGGCAGCTGGCCAATTTCCTTCTCATTTTTAATGAGATTTCATTTGGTCTTTGGTCTACGACCCTCCCTTAAATCCCTATTTTCCCAGGAATAATGTAAATACTACTGGTAACTCCTCAGGAGTAGTTGGAATAAATATCTACCAGGCATGTGTCTATAAGATGAATGCCTACCATCCCAAATAAAGTTGTACAATCTTATTGTGACACTAAAAGTGGCTAACGTGTTTTGATTCCTGAAGATCAAGTAAAAATTGCTATGGGGATATTTGAAAAAGGAGTGTCTAGATAACACACTTCAGTTTTTAGCAATTGCAAATGTTAGCTTTTTACAAATCTCACAGGTCTCCATACAAGTGACAGTAAGGCACTTTCTGGCTTGCAGGATGAATGCAGAAGGCTACAAGACACCTGAACTTCAGTAAACATCTTCTCTTGCAACCACAAACTTGTCCTGCTTTTTGTCAAAATTTTTGATACTTAGCTATGGTATTACAATCTTAAAAGTGTTCCTGATATCTGTAAAGTGGAAAATATTCAATTATTCTGTATGTGTTATTTAATTTTACTGCAGTGGGCATGATTGAGCCGTTTCCCTACAGTATGGGGGTGTAAGCTGAAATAAAACTATAGAAGTAAATTGACTAATCCTTTATCCTTCTGCATATATAGGGAGCCATTAATACTTACCATTTCAGCCAAAACCACTGTTTATCCAGATATCTTTCTCCAGGGGATAAGAATGTAGCAATTCTGTCTTCATACTTGGCTATGAAAAAATCCCAGCAGATGAAGAAGATGGCTAGGACAGTGATGATAAAGAGTGGCAAGGCTCTCTGAAAATTCAAGCTGCAGGCTGCAATAACTACTGCCAAGTATGCTGTCACAGAAACAAGAATACATGTCAGTTAGGTTGGTCCTTTTAAAAACAGAATAAAATCCTAAATTTAAAGTGTATGGTTAAAGTCAGGCCTGTATTTAATTGCTTCCTGACTCAGCTTAAATGTTGGAAAATTTTGCTTTCATAGTGTTGTTATTTACAATATAATTATTATGAAAGGTGGCTTTCACCCCGTCAAAACAGTCTATATGCTCTGGCCAAGACAAGTTCATATCAAATATGTTAATCACTTGGGAAAATTAAACAGAACTTTGTCAGAAAGGCTTTTTCCTGTGTAAAAACTGTGAATTAAGAACAATGTTCCCTCTTCCACAGGAAGATCAGTTTATACAATAAAACTAGAAGAAACACTTGGAAACATTTGTCATTTGCCTGAATTGATAGTCCTCTCAAGTATTAGGATAGTTTAGAAATAGTTTATTTTGTAAAGTAGATGTGAAATAATGTGCTGTTTGGAGGGTTCGTTGCTAATATGTGCTGGCCAATGAAATTTCAGTTCTTGTATGTAATAATCTGATTTTGTCTATACCAAGTAAGGAAGAATTACTGATTTTTGTAAGGCAAGTTGTTTTTTATGGAATTAATGTATAAAACCCTGACGTATTCCAGATATTGCTTTCTTGAGTTAGGAAATGCCTGTACTATGACAAAGCAAGACAAGCCAATGCTAGGAGGGCAGGATATACTATGCTGATGGCTATTGCACCATGTATATTTAGGTCTTTGTTTTCTCAGTGTTGAAATAGCAGTATTCTCAGAAAGAAACGATGAAATAGAAGGAAACTAGCCTACTGGCTAGTTAGGAAAGGGACAAAGAAGAATATCTGAATGACTTTGCAGTGCATGCTGATATAAACCACATTTAGCAAACATTTGCTGTAGATGTTAAGTGATACGGGTCAAAACAAAAAACTTTCATTTCTAGCCTGCTGACTTAAATTCAGTCCATTTGGTGACTGGCTTTTTAATGTGATTTCATGGTTTTGGTAAGTTCTCAAGGCTGTAATTTAACAGGCCTCTTGGAGGACACTAGTAATGGAGTAGACAGAAGGACTGAACTACACTTTTATCCCAAATGTGTTTGCCAGTCAGAGTTGAAACGTGCTGGAGGAGCACAGTGGGAAGATCTGTGGGTTTGTTCAGTTTGTGAATGAGTAGCAATTTTGCAATCTGGGGCTTTCTCTGGGACTAAATTAACTTCTACCGCCTTTCAAATGCATTCTTTAAGACAGTCAAGAGTTTTTGTGTCAGATAGAAGACAGGCACAGTCTGTAATCTCATATAGGTAAATAAAAAAGGCTTCAGCAACCCTGGGTGTGATATACTGTACCTGTTATTAAAATTCCATAAATAACATCATGAATTCTGGTTTTATGCTTCTTGTAAAATTCACAGGCTTTATCATATTTCTTTTCTAAATGCCTAGGAAAATGAAAAAAAAAAAAAAAAGGAAAGAGAACAGAGACTTAAGCTGTAGATAAAAAAAGAAGAGTAATTTGCACATGAAGATCAGCTTAAATTGATTACAATTTCTCAACTGCCATATGCTGTATTTTGTATGGATTAAATTTGGATCCTAAATGACAAAGAAAACTGTGCTCACATCTGCAATCAATCACCTAAATTGTTGATTACTGGTAGCAGGTGTCATAAATGTTTAGGCATATATGTCATAATTATGATGCTCTGTTCTGAAAGGTGGCAGAAAAAAAAATATTACTTATAAAACTTGGTTAATTTACTAAGGAATTATTTTTTTTCTAAAAGTTGATCCTATAGGTTTAAACTGCAGCCCACTTGCTGATAGCTTTTATTGAATCAAAGATGTTCAAAAACCATCGCTTAAGCATGTTTAAAGGAGAGCCTTAACGCAATATATTTATATATGCCAAAGCTATTCTTGTTCGCATTTTGCAACTCAGAAATCCTTTTTTTTTTTCTGGTCTGCATGTACTCTATAAGTGAGTACCTTGCATATGTAGCAAATTCTTTTTAACAACAAACTGATATTTCAAAGGACCTGTGTCTCAGACCACAGGCTATTCAGTACTTGTTGAAAGAAACTGATGACATACTAAACTTGAGGCATGCTTTGTGAATACCCTTCTGAGCAGATACAAGGAAGACATTAAATCACATTCGTGCTTGCTTTTAGAAGCTAATTTATAAAAAATAACTTGGTAGAGATAACATTGCTCTTGTCAGGTGCTCAACATAAAAATAAACCTAGACAAAATACAAAACTGGATTGTACAAAATAAGCTGTATCCTGAATGTAATCAGAATAGAGCAAAATGCCCTCTGGCTTTCAGCCTTCAAGGAGTTTTCGCTATCTAAGGCAACAGGACCTGCTTGTTGATGGAAGAACAAGGGGACCTCTGGAACAGTAAGCCCCATGAATTAAACCTTACTTATTCCTTGGCTCTCCAGGGGTGTACAAATATAGAAGAGTGAATAAAAAACACACAGGCTTCATCTGAACCCAACTGTGTGTAGAGAGGCCTCTTGTGAAGTGACTCTTGTGGGCCTGGGTTTGAGGGGGAGAGACCCTATTAAACTTACACAGCCATTTGCATGTCAACGCTTCCTCATTAGTTTACTTCTGGGGAGATATTGGATACCTGCCATTGGCTTATCAAACTTGGATGTTTGATCTATCAAACCATAGGTTTCGTTTTTGCTAGACAAGACCCTACATGTTTCACGTTGTGTACCACTAAAGGAATGATACATCTCCAAAGAGCAGAGAGGAGAAACGAGAGTATTTGACTTCTGAACACTTTTGCTAGATATTTTTAAGCAGTGTTTTAATATGATGGCAACAGTAAATCTGATCATATTAACAATTCTCTTTTAAATTCTCTATGTACAAAGCATCAAATCTCCACAGCTACTTCTGTATTTAAGCATATCATTTGTACAGGCATGGGATCTTTCCAAGTAGTCCATTCTGAGTAAGCAAACTCCTGTCTAAGAGATTCAGTGAGTTGCTATAATCTGCTGATAGAAAGGCAGGTTCAAAGATGAAATGCTGTCTCGCGTAATGAATGCAGTCATAGAATTCTGGAGAAAAGCACACTATGATTTCTATGAAGGTATGCATGTGAAGATTCTGTATGATAGAAAAATACTAACATTAAAATATAATTTTAAGATTTTGTTGTTGTTTGCTTGTTTGTGGCAGTTTGGTTTGTTTTGTTGGGTTTTTTTTAAGGTCTTATATAGGATTTGTATTTCTTGACAAAAATCTAATACTCAATTAAAAGTGAGATAAGTGCTTTTACTGTGTTGTCAATAGGCACCAGTGCTAATGAACGGTGAAAATTCTACTCCATCAAAGTAGTTTTTTTGGTTTGATTGTTTGTTTGCTTGTTTTGATAGGTTTGTTGTTGTTGTTGTTGTTTGGTTGGTTGGGTTTTTTTACAGCTATTCTATACTTATTTTGCACTGGGGTAAATTGCTCTGCTAACTGAAGGAGAATAGTGAATCTTTATATTCCTGAGAGAGATCACTTTTTGATATCTCTCTTTAAAAAAGGCTCTTAAGAAAATGTTGGAAAAGTAGTTAATGCACAAAAAGAAAAAATACTGCTCCTTTAATTTGCAAGGCTTTAGAACAATAGTTCCACAATCACACATTTCAGTTGAAAGACATAATAATTTTACATACAATGTGCTTCTGTATTACACAAATTGCTAAATATGCTAAATTGCTAAATTACACAAAGATCTGTGTAGTGCAGAGGCATGGCAGTGCAATTTAAAGTTGTCACTCCAGAAGCAGAAACACTGGCAAGTTAGTGCTTAGATCAGGATGAATTGAGTGGAAAACTTAGTCATCCAAAATACATTACCCTTTCAAATGTGGTTGCTCATCATCTACTGATTCATGTTTGTTTTCACGCAGATCACTCTCAATATTGATGTATTCATCCTCCTGGAAAACAAATTGGTGCCCAGGCTGTGAGAAGGGTGCATGTTTGTTAAGTAAAGTGCAAAAAAACAGAACCCCACTGGCAAATAGATGAAGGAGTCTCAAGACCGAACGCATGGCTCCAGCTGTTCTTGTCTGCCATCAATGCTGTGATCAGTATCAGACAAGCCCAGTGGTTAGGCTGTGGCTGGGAACTTCCCCAAGCCTGTTTTGACAGAGGAAATAAAGGAGGAAAAAAAAATAAATAACAGTGCTACTCAGAGCTGAGGAGGGCCCCATACAGAACACCACTACAAAAGAGCTGCAGGTAGGAATGGTAAAGCAGAAAGCAGCTAATCAGCCAGGTTGCCCACCACCTCCTATTGGTGATCCTCTTCTTTTGTTGCTTTTCTCTTTGCAGAACTTTATTATGGTGGAAATTTTATGTATGGAGAATAGTTAAATGGGTGTGGGGTGGGGCATGGGGCGTTGTAGAATGTTGTATTGTTTAGAAATTTAACTAAACCAGTAAACTTATTCTTAAGAAGAGCTGCTAAGAAAAGATAACAGATGACCGTCCTTGAAAGACAGCTAGCACCCATAGGCTTTGTAGCAGAAATTTAGCCAGATCATAGTTATATCATTTTTTAGATTGGAAAAGACCTTTAAGATCATTAAGTCCAACTAGAGCTGCCAGGTCCACCACTAACTCATGTTACTAAGCACTACATCTACACATCTTTTAAATACCTCCAGGGGTGACAACTCAACTACTTGTCTTGGCAGCCTGTTTCAATACTTGACAGCCCTTTCAGTGAAGAAATTCTTGTAATATTCAATCTAAAGCTCCACTGGAACAAGTTGAGGCCATTTCCTCTTATCCCAGTGCTTGTTCCTTAGTCTACTAATGAACACGAGATCAAAATCCACCTCACTTCAATCTCTGTTCAGGTAACTGCAAACTTAAAGGTGTACTTGATCCTCTCACACAGATCATTGGTATGCAGTATGGAGCCCTGGGGAGCATCACTCGTGACTGGCTACCAAGTGGATTTAACTCCATTCACCATAACTCTTCGGGCCTGGCCAGACAATCGGTTCTACCTAACATTCTACCCAGTT
The DNA here is from genome assembly GCA_027560015.1 of Chloroceryle amazona. NCBI lineage: Eukaryota > Metazoa > Chordata > Aves > Coraciiformes > Cerylidae > Chloroceryle > Chloroceryle amazona. The sequence continues at coordinate 26,340 of JANHFX010006778.1, forward strand.
AGCACATCCTCAGCAGGAATGCACCTTTTTTGCTACCTGAGTCCCTATAAAGCTGTCTGCATTAAAGCTTTTAAACAACTGCCGTCTGACCCCTATCATCATTGAGGCCTGTTCTTAAGGCAGTTGGGAGCAACACATCCCCCACAAGCCACTCAGCACACCTGTGGGAGCTGTTGTGCCCAATCGCCATCTCTTCCCCCAGCTGTCCAGAGAGGCAGAGAGAAATACCTCTCCCACAGGTACACATCTCCATACTCATGGTGAGGCCTGCAGACAGGAAGGTGACTGCTGCCTTGGCCCTGGCACCATGCTCATGACACCTTGTTTTCACACCATGCTAGGGCAGCGTGACCACTCGCTAGGACCATGGTGAAGGCAGACAGTGTTTTCCTGAGCTAGTCCTAACCCCTCGAGGAGTCAGCCTGCTGTACATAGCCACTTGGATCAGTGGCAGGCTGCAGGAGGTTTACCTTTTCTCTTTATGTCACTGTTATTTGTGCTGGTCATGTTCCCCAAACTGCTACAAGAAACAAGGCCCACTTGGACCTTGCCCAGTTCCTTGCCTTCTGTCAGGCTCTGCTGAAAGTCATGGAAAGTCCCTTGTTAGTTTCTGGTGAGAAAATTGAACCAGCTCAAAGGCAGAATTAACACACAACCAGCAACTAAAATTGTGCAGAAGAATACGTATGTAGAAGCCACTCGTCATTCCTGGGAGAAAGCTCTTCTTCCCCTGGGAGAAAGCTCAGTGTGACACAGATGTACAGGAGTCTCTCGGATCTCTTGGTTGCAGTTTTTGGAAGGAGCAGGGTGGTGGAGTCACGTGGCTCTGCGGAGCTGCACTGTAACTTACAGCCGCATTTCAAAAAAATTCAATTTCTTTCTCTGTTCGTTTTGGTTTTATTTTTCCACGTATTTCAATATAAAAAGCATAAATCCACATCTTTTCACATTGTCTACAATGAATTTAAATATGCTTAGAATATGTAGCATTTTATTGTTACAAATGCTTTCCTATATAACAAAAAAATAAATTCTGAAATCAAAGATCACTTTGGATCTAATTCCACAGATACACAAGTAAAGGTGAGAATGGATTTAAACCCCTTTTCTTCTTTTTTTTTTGTTTTTTGGTAGCCAAATGTGATAACAGATCTGGCTCGTGGGAGTGTTTGACCTTGTGAACCTGAGGGCTGCGTAAAGTGTATGGACTCCTGCTGCCAGAGACAAAGCAAAATCTATACTCTCAAGAGACTCAGACCAAACTTTTCGCCTCAATCACAGTGTACCTGACAAAGTGTCAGTGTGGGTATATGTCTATACCACGCTTGCACTAAGCAGTGGCCGAACGCTTACAGCTGAACCTTTTCAGTGAGAAGTGAGTTTCCTTGATTACAATCAAGACTTCATTGCCAGTATTCTTATTCATTTTCAACAGTTTCAATCAGTTCTGAAAGGCCTTTCATTCTTTTTGTTTTGACATTTTCTTTTTTGCTGTCTTTCTTTTAAAAGGAAGATACACTGTCTACCACCTTCCTCTCCTAGAATCTCACATTCTGGTCTACTTCCCAGGAGACCATATCAGAACTGCCCAAGTGATCGTTTCCATCACTTTAAATCTGGAAACACTTCAACTTTGAGAGCATTTCTTTGGCAGCATGCCTTTGCTACCTCTGATCACACACACAAAACAGACAGAAAAGAATATCCACAGCATCAGGAAACCTCTATTTCTTATATGCTTCAAGTACCATAACTACCTTTGGCAAGTGGATGTGATTACAACACAAGAAGTTTTCAATGGAACTCTTAGAAAAACATACTATTTCTGGAATGCGGAAGTGAAAATATTATTAAATTACACTAGGCAAATGTCTGTGGTGTTTGTTTATCTGACCGTCTTCATAGTGAGCTACTCACTATGTGGGCTTACACAAATGTAGTCAATAGAAGTCAAAACGTATGTTTATTGTAAAGAATATCTGTATTTTACTATCTGTATTTTACTATCTTCTTTTTCTGGTCAGTTACATGTCAGAGCTGTTGCTTCCAGTTTGTGTTTGTCCGCAATTTTCTCTATTTTGGATAAGTACATATTTAATAGCATGTATGCCCTGTCTGACTGAAAGATTGTACCACTAAATCAAATGCTTCCAGCTCCACTTTTTCCAACTTCTCAAGAGAAAATGCTTCTATACCAACTCCTTGTCCATAGAATTCCTCTGATCAACATTGCTGATCCTTCTTTTATATCTTGTGTGTAGCCATTATGACATATGAAGAAATTTCTTCTCTGAATGCTACATATACTGTGTCAGTCATGGATAATGCTCAACTAATGTGAATCTGCTGTTTTCTTAACCCAAACTCACACGTCCTCCCAGTGTTACCCTTTGTTTCAGGACTTCTTCAACATGTTTACAGAGATCTATCCTTTATCCTTGCTAAGGGGAAAATGGCCTATCTGGGCCTTCCCCAAGTTTTTAGTACCTTTGCTCCAATGTATATGCTCCTTTTATATATATGCAGTAAGTGCATATTTGTTTTAAATACGTACTTCATTGCTCTTGGAATAAAACAAAGTATCTTTAAAGAGAGCAGTTAGCTTTACTACATTAATTCTCTGTGGCATACCTTTTATCAGAGTGTACTTCAGATTTGCAGACAGCCATAAGCAGCTGCACTATTTCTACTTTTTTTTTTTTTAATTAAGAAGCTGAGTTTTCTTATTTCTTAATGTTTTGAAGGGTACAATATTTCTTTTTAATGATCCCTGAAGGGATGGTTCTTATTTTGGTTGCATAAGAAAGCTGCTTAAAAAAAAATGTCAGATAACTTTTATCTTTATATTTATTGATATAAATGTTTTATATTTTAATGGTTTCTTATGGAAGCAGTTACTGTATGGTCATTTCACTGTGTTTTATTGCACAAAGTATCCTGTTATTCACATGGTAATAAACTCAGTAAATAAGTACCTACATTTAGCATTCTAAAAAGTGATCATTTCCAAATGAATGATATAAAATAATGTTAATCATAGTAAACTATGATAAATAATGAGTAAACAGGACTAGTAAACATAAATTAAATTTTGTCTTTTAGTGGAAACATGGCCTTAGAAGCAACCAGAACACTTTTCAATAACACGTTTTCCTTAAAGATAATCTGCTTCTAAACTTCACAAAAAATCCTTTTTAGCAGAAGTGTTTCTGGAACCTTATGTATCTGGGGGAAGAGGAATGAGTCACAAGAAGCTGTTGATTCACCTGTTATAGCCCTGATAAACCAAATGCTGCTACATCAGTTCATTTCCTTCAAAAAGGAGAGTATCTTTGCATTTCCTTAAAAGGGAGGTATTTCTTTTTCAAAAAGCACCCCTGTTGTTTGCCTTCCAATAATGCTGTCTTAGGAGTTTGCCATAACTGTCCCTTCAGTTGACCATGAAAACCTCTACTGAGTACTCCATACAAAAAACAAATAATTACAAGAAGTAGTGCTTAACTGTAGCACTGAGATATAATAAATAAAAAATACTATACAGGAGTATATACTTAATGCTCTCACTATAGTGAGAGCACAGTAAAGTCAGAGTGGTACAGTTCTATAACTGACACACACAACCCCTGGGGACAGTCTCTGAAGATTCCCATAGTTGATGCTGAGCAAGAAAAAGCAGAGATTTCTTACGATTTTTGTCAGTGAGCCTGTAAAAAACATTAAGCGTGTGAGTTGCTGTCTACAAGCTACAGAAGTGTAGAATAATTTGTGTTGGAAGAAACCTCTAGAAGTCCCTCTGTCCAACTCACTGCTCAACTGCAATAATTACATAAGAATTTCATTTATATTGCAATTAAAATATATGAATATATAAGTAATGCAACAGAAAACTAGTAAGAGGATCACATGTTTGCTGGAACTCTAAATAGCATGCACTGAAGAATGATAGATTTGCGTTATTTTCTGCAAGCATAAAGAACATGTATTTCAACTGATCCTACCGCATTTCTGTCATATTCCAAATTCAGTAGAAACTGGTTAGTTACTATTGATAACAAATTTACTTCAGTAAGAGACTGATTCTGTTGACTAAACCAGTCTTTGAATGAGTGCCATGAAGCTGAGTAATTTTTCTTTTATTTCACAGCTAATTCTTCAAGTACAATCGCTTTATCCCTCCCTTTGTACTTTTTTATTTTGTTTGGTGAAAATGCATGCTACTTAATGCTATACATTGAATGATTATTTTTAATTTTTCATAAGAACAGCAATATTTAAGTGACAAATAAAACGACCTACTCTTTTTACCTGTTTGCTGAAGGAATTCAACCAAACGTCAATCTGTCTGTGCTTATCACCAGCTGTTGCACAATGCCACCAAAGCACCCAGCACAGACAGAAAAGATTCTACCTCATTTGTCAGTGTTGTTTTCCACCTCTCTAGAAAATGTCTTGCAGAACAAAATGTTACAATAGGAAATGGCAGTTCAAGCCTTAGGGTCTCTAACTTGCACAGACCTATCATGAGCACAGGACAGATCCTGTGATATGCCAAATTACTTCTGAACCTACTCGATTTGTAGTGGTATAGAAGGAAGGAGGAAGTTAAAACCAAATTAGACAAGCTTGTTTGGAAAAATTCTCTTCCCTTTAGGTCACACTTGAAGGATTACAGAACTGATCTGTCTACTTTGAATGTTGACAATATGGCAAGTGTTATGCAGTTGTGTTTTTGCTTTCACACACTGCTGTACTTCGTTGATTGGCATTTCTTGCTTGTAAAACATTTGATTAAAGAATGAGGGCATGGAACTACCTTGCACTTCTAAGGGAAGCATTCTTTCAACGTTTGTTAGTTCCCTCTAGATGAGCATCTCATTTGCTAAGACTTGCATAACTATTCTTTGACCTTCCCTCCTACCTCCTCCCTGTCCCCTGAGGGAGGATAAGCTTTGCAAAGAGCATGTAACTCCTATACATTGTGCAGTTAACAGCAGCACACACTCTAGAATAGATAGTTTAGAGTACATGGTTTTCTACTTCTGCCAGTTAGTGATGAAAACAGATTGGCTGAAAAACATCCAGGCAGCTGCTTGAACTGTTTATGATTTAAAGATGGGTTATTGCATTAGTTTTGGAGATTAGAATCAAAGTGCTTAAGAAACTTGGTGGAAAACAGATGTTTCAAAAGCAAATGTTTTAAGCTACCATGCTGGATTTAAATTATTTTGTACTGTATTCAGTCAGCTGAAACAGGGTAATCTGCTTTTTAATTCAAAACTTTGCCATTATTCTGATATTCAATGTAACTGAAGACCAATCATGTAAGTTTTCCCCCATGTACTACATTTTTCTATCCAGAGTGTCATGATTGTGAAGGAAGTAAATCTTCATCCTATTAGAATGCATCCACAACAGAAGGCACAGTGCCTCTCATTCATGATATAATAAAACTCTGACATGATTCTTCACCCATCACTTGTTAGCCTTGAGCTGCTTTGTATTATATTGAGAGCTGTTTTCTTAACTTATTTACTTTATAAACTAAACTACCTAACATGGATTTACTTTGTCCCTGTCTTATTTTTAGTACGTCTTTGTGTGTTAATCATTAAACTGCCCAGGTACATCTGAAGGTACCTGTGTAGTGCAATTCCTCACTGATACTTAAAATGGTTAAATTATGGAAATGTGCCCTTTCCATAACAGCTTCATATTAGTTGGCTTAGGGAAAATACTCATTGCTCAATACTAGAAGACACTACCTTGGAGGAAGAAAAACATTCACTGTTTGTGCAAGAAAAGCTCAAATACAACTGAACAGGAAAAAAAAGGATGAGATCATTTTATTTTCAGTGGCTTCTACTGTGATTTATTTTTCTATATGCAGTTTATTTCCTTCTGTGAATTATTTTCTCTAGGGAGTGATTTATATATTGAGTCAGAGATAAAGAGTGTAAATGTACATGTGAACTTTCTGGTCTTGCAGGAACAAACGAAACCAAAAAATACTACCAGAAAATAAGATGGAAATAGGCCCTGGGTTTCACCGTTGGCCAGTCTCTGTGATTTGCAGAGTTTTAACCTGAGTCACTGTGCTGTGCTCCACAGAGACTATTGAGGAAAGACGTCATTTTCAGTTCAGGTCATTCAAGAGCATTCAGCACCCAGTGCTTCTCACAGCTAGGGAAGTGCTTTTCTCCTTCACAGGTTTGCAGGCACAGACTTTGGAAGCTGACTTCATTATGTGAGACACACATTTTGGGTGAAAATGCAGCCAGGGTGATGCCCTCTCTTATTTCATTCATTTGAACTGAGAGAGACCCAAGTTCAAATCACTTGTCTATCTGCTCTAAAGTGCAGATGTGTTGAGGGTGCTCTGATTACACAGGAGAATGCCCAAACCACTGGGCTATCATGTTTTGAAAGAGTTATCTTTCTGTTTCCTCTTGAAGCTGTCCCATTTAGCATGAATTATTAACTATTGACTGCAGTAGGGACTTGACCTTAACTCCCTTACATTCCACAAATACTCCCTTACCGGCAGATTATCAAATCAATTTATTGCTCGGCTCAATAAAACAGTATGGTTGGATTCCACTGGTATTACATAATATTCCACATACTTCGCATGTACAAATGCCTTTCTGCATTGTTTGAATAGTGTCGTCTGCTACTCACACCCACTACTCCCCGTAGCTTTGCTCAGGAACAGTGTGAGGATCAGAGGCTGCAGGGGACAGCAGGGGGTACTTTGCTAACAGTGCTCTGTAGTGACACTGTGTCTCTCTCGTCTCACGTCTTCAACAACTACAGCGAACTGGCCTGGCTGTGGGTTCACAAATTTCTGTTTGCCCGTGGTTCGTGTGAAAACACAGGGGTGCTGGTTACTAAGGAAAAAAACAATCAATCAAACAAACAAAAACCAAACCAACTAACCTAACAAAAAAAAAACACAACAAAACCAAACCAAAACGAACAAACAAACAAACAAACAAACAAAACAACTAAAACCATTAATAGCTTTTTGGCACCTCCGCATTTGAAATCTCTATTTTTTAAATGGCTGTTAGTATTCCTTTATATGCATAGCATTCAGAACCTTCTATGTTGGCTCCTTACCTCCTCTCTGCGCTCTTCTTGGGAACAAAACTGAACTTTATGTGTGGAAGAAAAAAGATATGCCCACTGTGATTATATTATTATTTTTCTCTTACTATTAATATACATTGCTTTGATAAGATATATGATGACCTGTTCAACAGCACTATGAATTACCTATCCTCATCAAAAAGCAACAACCAATACAGCAGATGGGAACGGGAGAGGTGGATGAGTAGTTGAGCGATCCATCAACCTATGAAATATTGAAAAGTCTCCTGACTCTGCAAAGATACCAGTATACCAGGCAGCAGATAAAGGCAGTAAGTGGAGTCTCCTCTTGAATGTGTCGATTGTGCTCCAGCTCTTTATACAAGAGCCTTCTACTTTGACAAGATACCAGTGCAAAGCATGTAGAATGTTGAAAATATCTGCAGCCAGAGATCAGAAATTCCTTTTTCTTTGTTCGGGGATCGAAGTAAAGGAAGGAAAACATGCTTACCTGGAAGGCCAGATTCTGCTGTCCTGAGTGATCACGGGTGGTCTCCTTCAGCTCCATGTGCTTAGAATGGGCAGAAGAGTTTGGGGTGAATGTTGAAAGCTACTTGTAGCAGCCTGCACCAGGTTAATCCACAGGGTCAGTGAGTGTCACCTGAAGTCTAGTTAGCTGGAGGCACTCTCAGGTTGCTCTTGTTCCCTCATAGCTCCGCCTTCTTGTTCCCCTGGCACAGTCCCTTTTGGCCAGCATGGGAAACTGCATTCAATGTTTCTTAAGCAGGGAGGATTCCAAAAGGCCCTGAGGCCGACATATCTCTGAGTTACTCCAAAGGCAAATGTGTGAACTTCTACAACTTCTGTCTTTTCTCACTTGCTTGGGGGGAAAGTTTTTGAGAGGATCTTTGAGAGGTCAACACAGTTTTTGTTTTTTTTACAGCTACTCCCAAGTCATTGTTTCTGCATTGTTATTGTGGCTCTATTTTCATACTGGTAGGGACTTCATCTGGCGAGAGAAAACAAGGGAAAATGAGCAACTCCCAGACATCCAGCAAATAGAGGTTATGCATATTCAGTTGGCGTGACAAATCTTACTGCACGAGGTCTTATGGTTATCTGTCCCCAGATTTACTCAGTGTTAACGGAAGATTTTTCTAACAGTTTTCAGGCTTGATTTTTTGCAGTAATATTCTTAGAACCATCATCTGGGTCTCTTACCTATGTTTTTTGGTTGCTTATGGACTTTGTATTTACAGCTTGTTTCATGTAAGTTCGGTGAAAATAGTAGCACTATTACAGACGCTAATGTCAGGATTTGAATTAATGTAATTTTTATGTTTAAGGACAACAAAAATGAGGGAGGGTTCTGTTTCTTTGAAATATAACAACACATATTTATGTATTCATTAGGTGCCTAAATTCATAACTTTCTACATGGGGATTGAAAATGTTCTAAGTTTTGCTTCATCTTGTGAAAGAGAAGAAAATTATGTCCTGTTTTAAGAATAAAGACAGAATGGATTAGCATGACTG
>JANHFX010006778.1:35064-45832 GCA_027560015.1 Chloroceryle amazona
CACTCAGCTTGGTGTCATCTGCAAACTTGCTGATGGTGCACTCGATCCCGCTGTCTATGTCATTGATAAAAATGTTACACAAGACAGGTCCCGGTACAGACCCCTGAGGGACGCCACTTGTCACTGCTCCCCATCTGGACTTTGAGCCATTGACCATTACCCTCTGGATGTGGCCATCCAGCCAATTCCTTATCCACTGAACAGGCCACCCATCAAATCCGTATCTCTCCAGCTTGGCGAGTAGGATGTTGTGGGGGACCGTTTCAAAGGCCTTGCAGAAGTCCACACAGATCACATCCACACGTCATCCCTTGTCCACTGATGCAGTGACTGTTGCAGAAAGCTACTAGGTTTGTCAGGAAGGATTTCCCTTTAGTGAAGCCACATTTGAGTTAACTGTAGTCTTTGTCTTTTAGCACTTGTATGAAATCACTCCTTAGCTTGTTTTTATGTCTAGTCTTCCTCAGTAAGGATTTTCTGTCATTTGTTGGTAAAAGGATCCCTAAGCTCAACTATGGCCAGTAATACTAATTACTGTAATACTAACATTTTAAACAGAATAATTTAACCCATTCCTGCCTACAAAATTATCTTATTGTTCAGTGTATTGTGTCACATTTAGAAACACCACATTGATTATCTGATTATCATCCTATAACATATTCAGGCTTTTAGTCTTCAGCTTTAAGCCTTATACACTATTGAAGCTATTCTATCTCGTCTCTCCTATGCGTACTGAGTATTCCATACAGGCATGCTTCTGCTTTAATCTCCAGATTTATTTTTTGTAATTTCCTCTTAAATTCCCTTGGATTTCCTAATCTTTTAATTTCACCTTTCCTTTAGTCTCGTTTTCTGCCTCCCATCTTCCTATCTCCTGCCCTGGTCCTTCTTAAGCTTCAAAAAGATGCACAATTTCTGTCCACAAGCAGCTCCCTTCAAGTCTCTTTAAAGACTATTTAGCCAGGAGACTTTTCTTCTCCTGCTTTTCTTACTGAGGATTGTTTGCACTGGGTTTCCTTAAAACTTTAATTTACACACTGCTGACACAGTCATTTACAGTGTTACAATTGACATGGCCAGAGGACACAATTTTTTTGATGACTGCAAAGCTCTCTTTGCACATTAACTGCTTAAAGTAACAGGAGTGAAGAATGCAAGCATAATTATTGATATTGAGAAGACATCCAGTCTTATCCTTAGTATGGATCTGCCAGCTCATAAGACTAATATGAAAAAACTCAGCTAGTGTTTCTCTTTTTTTTTTACTGAAAAATCACCAATTTTCTAACAGCACAGACGTTTAGTTATTTTTTGTTGAAGGTGACCTATAAATTGAAAAGTAAGGAAAGGGAAAGGTATTTGGTGCTAGTGAGACTGAAGGCCAGGCAGGCAGCAGGGTCTCACCTCCCATCAGAAACACAGTAGGAAGAAGGCAGCCCAGGAGCCGGTCCCTGCCTTCAGATGGGCTGTGCCCTGGGAGTTGCCAGCCAGATGGGAGTTGTCCTGCAGTCAAGGCATTGATTGTGACCCCCACATTAATGCCAGCCCATGTGGGTGCTAGCAATGATCCTACACATTTAAGTGTGCTTTCTCCTGAAGCCCTTGCCAGCACACCGAAGTGCTGAATCAAGAGAGAGGGTTTAAATTTAATTTTGTGTCATGCCAGGGAATGGGTAAGCCTTACACTCAAAGACGTCAGGCCATGAGGAGAATGATTTCCACTCCTGTCTAGACTTTTTAAACTCTAATGCCACTCTGCTGTTTCCAGGAGGATGATTGTATTTACCTGTACATTCAGATTCATTAACTGTTTGACACTGTACTAGAGAGACTTGTATATGAGCATCCTTGGCTAATGTATGCTGTTTATACCTCTACACATAGCTGTAGACGCAAGAGTCTGCGCTGCAAACTGTTATGTTGGGCACTTGGTGGCAGTATCTGCTTTGGGTTCTTGTACCAGTAACTCCATTAGCTCTATGGTTTCTAGTGCAGCCTCCAGAGAGCAATGGGCACTTTTGGTTGCCTAGGAAGGTGGGGCAGGGAAGGAAGGGAGGGAGAGAATTATTATTTTTTGTTCTGAAAAATAATGTCAGGAAGTAAATAATATTGCTTATTTTTACCACTTATTTTAGCTGTGGGTCTGATCCTCTAAGTAATTCATTTGGGCATGATATTGGGGAATTGTTGTGTCCAGCTGAGTCACCTTTTCACCTGTTTTCATTTGAAAAGCTGCAAACAGAATTTTTCCCCTCTCTGTGCATGGGTGGTTCACTCTCCTTGATGAAGTTGATGTCTTTATCCATCTGTCTTTATCCAGCTCTGTCCCCTCAAAATGCTCTGTAATAAATGAATAATTTATGCTAAGTGAAGCAATACTGCTGGCAGTTAGGAGTTGAGCTAATCAAACTTCAGAAGCTGCAGAATCCTTTGAAAAATTTTGCTGGAATCACTATGGCTTCAGGATATTTTAAGATGCATGAGTATATGTTTGGGAAGAGAGAGAGGAGAGCTTTGGCCCTTTCTGCTTTCCCAAATGAATGACTAGCAATGGCAGAATTCAGGAAGACAGCAGTACACGGAGCAATTTTGCTTAGCACCAGAACACTTTGGAAACTGAAATTTCTCTCCACGGAAATTTCTAAAAATGTTCTCTGTGCTTGGAGAAGGTAAATATATTTTCCAGAATTTCAAGTAGGATGAAGAATTTGAAGACTTTTATTTAATAGTGATTACAGTAATTTATTTAGTATATAGTTGGAGAATTTTTACTGTTTTCATCTTGGAACCCACATTCTGAACTTCTTGACTTGGCTATGTCTCTCATAGGGAGAAGATTTGCTCTGTTGAAACTGATAGCTGAGGCTCTCTCTGCCTCGACTACTTAGAAGGAGAATAGTACCAGCCAGAACTTCAGCTCATGGTGGCCCCAGTGCCTTAGATGTTACCCTGAGCTAGCTGAAAGAGCACAGACAGAACAGAGGCTTGCCTGTTTTGTTGGATTATGGTCATGCGATATTTCAGTTTTCACAGACTACATATTAAAATATGTTGTGAAAAGCCATTTCTAATAGAAAATGCTAGGCAACTGTTTTCAAATACTGGTGACATGGGAAGGACAACATAGTGAAGAGTGGCCCTCATTGTATCCTAATATCCACTTCTGAAAAGTGGATTATTGCTCCATACCGGAGCTATAATGAGAATGGCCATTGTGAGATAAATCTACATAGTTTATTAAGACCCCATTCCACGTTTATTGTCAGGTATCTCATTTAATCTTTTCTTGCTGTCCTCCCAGATATGTCTGTAGCCAAGGCCCTATTGCCCTGGACTGCCTTTAAAGCTGAGTTGTTACAGCTTCTGAGCTGTCCTGTGTATTCTGAAATACAGGTGCATTATAAGGATGAGTTGTAAAAAAAGAGATAGCTGTGTAACCCATATAATGAGAGTGGCTGTAAATACTATGAATCTTTTTGTAAAATGAAGCACTTTTCTTGATTTAGTCAAATTCTCCACTTTCTGTGAAAACAGCAACTCCCCCCCAGCTCTTCTCACCCTCTCCCAAGACTCCAAATTACAGCAAATCCAAAGCTCCTCACTGAGGAGAAAAAAAAAAAAGTAAAAAATCAAATACTCTAGAAACTAAAGAATAAGTCAGGTACCAGTAGATGGTGCTCCAGAGTATGTAATGTTACTTTCTGCTTTACCAGAGCAGAAAAATCTATTGTTTTGTTTATAGTAGAAATGGATTATTGGAGGGAGTGTCCTACTATTTCCTTGAGTAGAAAGATGATTATGACTTGGTTTGCAAAGATGCTTACTATATGTGGTTCCCAGTAATTTCATCTGAAGGAGCATAAAGGTGCAAAACTCTGTCATAAAGAGTTGCTGCAAGTTTTCAAATATCTTGTGGCATAGGGTAGTGGTTTCTTGTGTATTTTGGATCACTTGATTTACTCAAGCCCAGATTCTCTTTTGTGCCTTTAGGAAATATAGAAAAGATAATATAAATAGATTTTAAAACCTAACCAAATGAAAAAATACCCCAGACAAAATCAAGTAGCCAAGAGAGTAGAAGCTAGAATGTTTGCAGTGCAATCATCAGTCCTGAACAAGTTCTATGCTTTTCTGCTTTTCATAAACAGAAAGTAATTATTTTATTTTATTTTATTTTATTTTATTATTTTTTAGGGGTTTTGTTTGTTTGTTTGTTTTTAGTTTTTAGTCTTAGAATTTGAACAGTGAGAGGACCATCAGCCAGGAAGCAGGAAGATTTGTCTAATCTCTCAATTAAAAACTGTTTCAGATCACCAGAAAAGAGCTGTGTCCTTGCAACAGTCCCACTTAGTGGGTGAAGGAAAAGCTGTGGATGTTGTCCACCTAGAATCTAGTAAAGCTTTTTGACACCGTTTCCCACAGCATTCTCCCTGGGAAACTGCTTGCTCACGGCTTGGGTGGGCATATACTTTGCTGGATGAAAATCTGTCTGGATGGCTGGGCCCAAAGAGTGGTGATGAATGAAGTCAAATCCAGATGGTGACCAGGCACAAGTGGTGTTGCCCAGGATTCAGTATTGGGGACAATTCTGTTTAATATCTTTATCAGTGACCTGGATAAGGGGATTGAGGGCACTGTCAGTGTTTGCAGATGACATCGTTAGACAGGAGTGTTGATCTGCTTGAGGATAGGGAGGCTCTGCCAAGGGATCTGGACAGGCTGGATCAATGGGCTGAGGATGATGGTATGAGATTCAACAAGGCCAAGTGCCAGGTCCTGGACTTGGGACACAACAACCCCATGTAATGCTACAGGCTTGGGGAAGAGTGCCTGAAAAGCTGCCTGTCAGAAAAGGACCTGGGCATGCTGGTCAACAAATGTCTGAAGATGATCCAGCAGTGTGCTCAGGTGGCCAAGATGGCCAAGCATCCTGGTTTGTATTAGAAATAGTGTGGCCAGCAGGATGTGTCTATTTTTTCAGGTTGTGGTCCTTTTGCCTGTTACAAGATGCTTATTACTCTGGTTGTGGCCCCAGTAATGTGTTTAATTATCACAGGTTATAAAGTAAGACAGTGTTAATATGAACAAGGCTGTTATAAATTTTCCTACAATTAGGACCCTATTTTCCCTATGGACTCTATAGCTTCATTAACAAACAGGGGCTGCCTCTTGTCTGCTTGTTCTATTATAAGGTTGCACTGTTCCTGCAGAAGGGGATCTCTGACCTCTTCAAAAACTTAAGAAGTATGAAATTCTTTTACAATACATTGTAAACAAACAAACAGCACTAAAAAAATAAACCCCCAAACACAACAAAATATGCTTCTGTTGAGCCTATTGTTCCCTAAGATGGTAAATTATATTTAGGGTACTTGTATATGGAACAAAAAAGCTGCATTGCTATGATACAAATCACCAAAGCAATAAAAATTCACTTTTCTTGCCCAAAGTAGTTTTAATGTATTTTGTCTGTGGTTTTCCAGGCCAATTTTATTTTGCATCACACATAATTTGACATATTTCTCTGACTTTCTGTTTGATCAGAGGTTGCTTACTATGGCTAATTTTATAAAAATGCAATTATCTATTCATACCTGATTTAGATCAAATTAATGATATCTGGTAAGTCATCAGTGAAAAGCTCCAGTATTACTGCTTCTGAAACTACTTTATATTTTATGGGCAGATGTTGTCTTTTGAGTACACCAGTATTAGTTGAATACATTATTACCTCTAGGTGTCTGTCCTGTCTGGTTTGAAATTCCCACCTTCCATGGTTGTTGCTCATTAAAGTGATCCTGGAATACTCTCTAATCCAGATGAGACAAAATAAACCAAGTTAATTCAAACCACTGTATGAAATGTTCAATTAATGCAGGTGTTTTGCCGATAGTGGATAAGGCATTATTCACACATACTGTTCTGCAAGGGTGGCAAACTCCATCAGTCAAGCAGTTTCTAACAGCTGGGGAGTGGAGAAGGGGAAATCTTTAAGTAGAACATCTGTGGGGAGCAAAGGTCTCTCTGCAGCTTTTGTCTTTAATTGAAAGACAGCACCTCATTAAAGGATAGTTGTAATGGAGCTAAAAACTGACTCAGTATGAAATAAGGTAGTAAAGTAATTACTATAATGTTCTCATCAGATTGTTCATAAAAGATAGGCTTTTTAGTGTTCTTCTGGAATGTTCTATGGAAGTATGTTGAAGAGCTGACCTGATGCCACTTAAGATTCAGAATTCAAACCAATAAGCATGAACACCTGGAAGTCAAATGTGTAGTGCATGACTGGAATATAAAACCCAGAGCTGAAAGTCTTTTTTTTTTTTTTCTAGTTTGCAAGGACAGTGTGTATTTCAGAGCAGTGGTCCAGAAAGTCTGTATCCTGAACAAATCAATAGGAAATACTTGAAAGCAGGGAAATGATGAAATCTTACCCCCTTACAGACAAGTTGAGGAGTTGTTAGGGACCATATTAATATTCCTCAGTGCTGTTAAAGGAGTCTTCAGCATAAAAGTTTTGGGTAGTGCAAGTCCTCAACATTTTTTCCTCAACTTTGTGCCTGTATGCAACAAGTTCTTGCCTTCTGTGAACATTTTACAACTGGATAGAAA
Source organism: Chloroceryle amazona (assembly GCA_027560015.1). NCBI lineage: Eukaryota > Metazoa > Chordata > Aves > Coraciiformes > Cerylidae > Chloroceryle > Chloroceryle amazona. The sequence goes on from JANHFX010006778.1 coordinate 41,680, forward strand.
AGTACAAATTCTATTGGCACAGAAAGAGGTAGCTGGTTAAGTACTTAGGAGAAAGGGATCCCAGTCCATATTCCTAGCTTCCTTTTGTATGTCTTCTGATGATCTATAACCTAGTGGTTAGAATGTTTTCATGGCTTGAACCTCATCAGAGGAGGGCTAGAATCTCATTCTGTATCACCTTTGTGGCTTCTTTCTTGGTTGAGTTATTACATAAAATAAGGGGGCCTCTTTAGGATGCATTTTGAGAGAAAGCGACTAAAAAACCTTGGTCAGGGTCTACATCTAACAAATGTTATTTGTAACATCCAACTGGACAGGGCTTATCAAAGAACTTGAAAGTTCCTCCACTTTGTTTTGGTATGCTTTTATGGCAGTTAGACACTTAGCTATTCAGTCTAGAGCAGTTCTGGTTAAGTTTAGAAATAGAACTGCTGATGTCTTGCGAAATCTCAGGTCAAACAGGATGTGCTGGTTAATATACCTTCTCTTGCCTTGTTTTTCCATCTGAATAGAAATTCAGATGTGAATACATTCACTCCAGATCCTGAGTATAAGCATTTCTATAAAACAGATACCACAGCAAGGAGTTTGATCTAATTTTATACTAGTTTTATGCAGATTGAGGTGAGCAAAATCAGCAGTGTAGGTGTCTTGTCCTAAAGAATGATTTGCAGCTAGAATGTGTATTGATTAAATAATTAATTAATTACTTTCCCAAGGATTGTCTGATGTGATTGTTAGTGCTTTGATTCCTCATCTCACATTTATTTGCTTTCTTTGATTTGGAGGTTTTCCATACCTACATTCACTCTGTCCTCTCAAGAAGATCTAAATCACTGCATTAAAGTTCTGAATTTATGGTTTCCCATGGATTTCAAAGTTAGAGGGCAATCCAATGTAGCCTTAAAAATATATCATTAGAAAAACATAATTAGTATAATTAGTATAAATAGAAAAACATAATAGAGATGTGCAGATGACACTGACAAATCATCACAAAATAAACATGAATAGTGTTATAGAGTATGTATAAATAATAGGGGTGGAGCTGTATTTCAATTATTAATAGATTACTGCCATCAATAAACAAGGGTATCAATCTCACATGCTTACTATAAATTACATCCATTAGATCTTTCTTTCCACAAACAAATAAATCCATACCATCTGAGCATATACCAGTTTTAATATCCATAAATATATTATGTAGTAGTTCTCCTTGAGGAGTTAATGCTTTGCACAATATACTGTTAAAATGTCTCAAATGAAGCAAATGGGCTTCTAGACTCTTATTGATGGAAGCTCAGAAGAGCAAAACATAAAACATCAAAGTAAAAACACTTGCAAACTCAGTCACCGCAGCATCATAGTCTTCAAACTGATAAACTGACTGAGTTGCTGGATTCATGTGGCTTGCTGGTCTCCAAGAGAATCCTGACTATCTCAGAAGATTTTTCCCCCAAAAAAGGAAAAATATAGAAATGTGACTTTAAGAAAATAGATCCCATATCAACACCAAATTAAGTTTCTCTTTTCCTATGGTGTTATTTTATTTTATACTAACAGTTGATATAGAAGGGCCAAATCAAAATGACAGAGATATCACCTTGATATAGGATCAAAGGATTTTGGTGTTAAAGCCTGGTGTAGCAGTAGAAATTTAATTAAAACTGTAGTGCATATACAAGATTAAGAGTTAACCTGAAGACATAGAAGTTTAGTAGAATGTAGTCATGTAGAAGGTAGAATGACACATCCGAAATTATAATCATATGAAAATTTGTAACCAATTATTATAGAGGAGAGGGTACTGCTATGTGATTTTTATGTGTAAATGTAACAGGAATCGATCTGTCAGGTGAGCTTGATTGGTGGGAAACCACCCAGGCTTGTGCAACTCTGGAATGAATAAACAATGTCTCTTCTGAGTGTATGAGAAATTGGTTTGTTTGCACACTGGGAAGGCAGTTGTCTGGACTGGGGAAAAAAGAGGAAAGCAACCAGGTGAACTGGTTTACACACTTCAATCATCATTTAAGAACTGGAAGAGTGCATAAGAACACAACCTTATTGACTGGCCATCATCACAATGACAGCCAGTGCTACTAGGGAGCTAATATCTCATTTGCCCTTCTGATAATTTTGTAATGGCACTACATGGGAGACTGACAGGTCCTTTATGCTGTGTTAACCATGCATGAAATACAATGTTGCTGTAAAGAACAAAGTTTATAGTATCATAGAATTGTAGAATGGTTTGGTTTAGCAGAGACCTTTAAAGATTATCTAGTCCAACCACATCTTTCACTACATCAGGTTGCTCAAAACCCTATCCAGCTTGACCTTGAATACTTCCAATGATGAGGCATCCACAGCTTCTTTGGGCAACTTGGTCAAGTGTCCCATCACTTTTAACAAAAAATCTAAACCTACCCTCTTCAGTTTAAAACTATTGCCCCTTGTCCTGTCTCTGCAAACCTTGACAGAACATCTGTCTTCATCTTTCTCATAGGCACCCTTGTTGAAAGGCCACATTAAAGTCTTCCTGGTGTCTTCTCCAGAGCAAACAACCCCAACTCTTTCATCCTTTTTTTGTAGGAAAGAAGAGCTATGACCATTTTGTGGTCTTCCTCTGGACCTGAGACAACAGACCTATGTCTTTCTTTTATGGGGGACCCCAGAGCTGGATGCAGTTCCCCAGCTGAGGTCTCACAACAGCAGAGTAGAGGGGGAGAATCACGTCTCTCTATTTGCTGACCATGCTTGTTTTGATACAGCCCAGGATATGGCTGACTTTCTGGGCTGTGAGTACTTCTTGCCAGATAAAGTACAATTTCTCACCCACAAATACCCACAAGACTTTTTTTTTTTTTTTTTTTCTGCAGGGCTTCTATCAATCCATTAATCCCCAGCCTATATTGATACTGGGGATTGCCCCACCCCAATTGCAGGACCTTGCACTTGGCCTTGTTGAACTTCATGAGGGTCACATAAGCCCTTTTTTTCAAGCCTGTCATAGTCCCTCTGGATGACACCTCTTCCCTCTAGCTAATCAACTACAGAACTAATCTTGGTGTCATCTGCAGAGTTGCTGAAGGTGCACTCAATCTTATTAGCTATGTCACTGATGAAGATATTAAGCAGTACTGGCCCCAGTATGGACCCTTGAGGCACATCACTGGTTACTGGTTTCCACTGGGACATTGAGCCTCTGACTTGTAACTCTTTGGATCTAGCCATCCAGCCAGTTCCTTGTCAGTCTGACAGTCCATCCAACACACCCCTACCTCTCCAATTTAGGGACAAGATTATTGTTGGAGACTGTATCAAAGGTCTTGCAGAAGTCTAGGTAGGTGACATCTCTAGCTCATCCCTTTTCCACTGATGTAGTCAATTCATCGTAGCAGAGCATTAGAATAGCCAGGCCTGATTTGCCCTTGAGGAAGCTATATTGTCTGTATTTAGTCACCTTTGTGTATGCCATGTTTCAAAAGCTCAGTTAGAACTCAGCCTGGCCACCACTGCAAGAGATAATAAAAAGTGTTTCTACAAATATATAAATAACAAAAAAAGAACTAGGGAGAATCTCCACCCTTTATTGGATGTGAGGGGGAACACTGTTACCAAGGATGAGGAAAAGACTGAGGTACTTAATGCCTCTTTGCCTCAGTCTTTAATAGTCAGACCAGTTATCCTCATGGTATTTGGTCCCTTAAGCTGGAAGATGGGGATAGAGATCAGAATAAACCCCTCACAATCCAGGAAATAGTAGTGAAAGACCTGCTAAGCCAGCTGGACACCCATAAGTTTATGGGCCTGGATGGAATCCACCCTAGGGTGCTGAGGGAGCTGGCAGAGCAACTTGCAAAACCTCTTTCCATCATTTATCAGCCATCCTGGTCAACTGGGGAAGTCCCAGATGATTGGAGACTTGCCAGCGTGATACCTGTCTACAAGAAAAGTAGGAAGGAGGATCCGGGGAACTACAGGCCTGTCAGCCTGACCTCAGTTCCAGGGAAGATTGTGGAACAGTTCATCTTGAGAGTGATCATGCAACAAGTGGAGGACGACAGGGGGATCAGGCCCAGCCAGCACGGGTTCATGAAAGGCAAGTCCTGTTTAACCAATCTGATCTCCTTCTACAGTCTGGTGA
>JANHFX010006783.1:0-13109 GCA_027560015.1 Chloroceryle amazona
TGATGCAGTCACTCTGTCATAGAAAGCCACTAGGTTTGTCAGGCAGGATTTCCCCTTAGTGAAGCCATGCTGGCTGTGCTTGATCACCTCCCTGTCCTCCATGTGCCTTATCAGGCCTTCTAGAAGAAGCTGCTCCATGATCTTCCCAGAACTGCAAGTGAATATGGATGACAGGAGGGAGATGAGAAATGTTGGCTTTAACTTTCTACTGAGAATAAGGGGAAGATGTTGAAAAGCATTCCAAATGCTAAGTTGTATGCCCTGTTTGCCCAGTGCCCACTTGCTTACCTGTACAATGCTCTGGTTTTGAGGCTATATCACAAAAAGATATTATTTTGCTTGATGATTTTCATAGTATGTGGCATTTTTTTCTCCACCTTGCATGGGTGGGCTGGTCCTGACTTCCCCCAGACATGTCAGCAAGGGTCACCACACCTTAAACATAAAATACCTCAGAGGGTATTTAGTTTCTACCAAAAGCAAAGGTGCTGGGTATCTCTGCTCAGACACCCCTCAGTAGGCTCAGCACTATGGGGCACTCTGGCATCACCAACCATCCCTGCTGGACTGCTGCTTCCCTGACAAAGTGGATGTAATCATCTGAAGGGCAAATCCAGGCACTGCTCTCCTGAAGATCCCTCTGATGCATATGGCCACTGAGACCCACCAGATGGCCTGAAGTCAGTGAAAACTACTGCTCTTTGCTGGCATCATCTTGAAGTTTTCTGCCTGCAGATCCAGGTGGACTGTCCTGCATCAGAATCCACCTCTGATGGATCTTGAAGACTTGGGGTTAGAAATTAGCTTTCATCTAAAACCTTTTGTTCTGCAGCCCTGTGGTAAGGGGAGAGCTGTCCAGGCTGCAGCCATTAGATGTGGCAACTGCAGGTAAACTCCTCCCATGCTGCACTTGGAGGAGTTAGGCTGATTTTTCATTTGCCTCTGTACCTCTGTGACAGAGAGGTCCCTGTGCATGATCCACTCTCTGCAGCTGACAGTCCCTGTTTTTCAGCATCTTTCCAGGAACTCCTGGAGATGCAGAAGCCACAAACAGCTTTTTAGCAAAAATAATCTCATGATGGTTCCCTGTTCACATTTAGTGTTCCCCTGTTTAATATCTCTAATTTGCAACAACATGGAAAATACCTGTTTATTGCTGGCAAACATATCAAAGAGTCAAGTATAAACAAAATTATTGACAGAGCACCTCTGCCTTCTGAGTCAGAGTCAGCAATTTTCCATCCTTTTGCTCTTTTCCACTCATAACTCCCCCATTAGTGTGACTCTGCATTTAAGAAAGCTTTCTCATTGTTCATATCCTGCTTGCCAGCAATTTTGTTCATGAGTTCAGCAGCCTTTATGAAAGAAAGAGCAGGCCTTCCTAACTCCAGCTCTGCACTCATTGCTGCTAATGATCCCATCTTTTAATTTGATTTGTACTGGATTCAGTTTGTAAATGTAATTTTCTTTCCTTTTAGCAATCACATTGTATGTCCAGGTGAGGAAGGCACCTCCTTACATCAGTGCAGCACTAGAAGAGATGTTGGAGTCTAAAAAGTACTTCCTGTCGTCTCTCAAGTCAGCATCACGCTTTTACATTTTTTCTTACATATGTTTTCTTATGATTACATATACACACCCTTACATACATACAGCTGTGCACACACACACTCTTACACATGCATATGTATGGTCATGTGAGGACATGGAAAGACTGCCATCTGAAAAGCCTGTAATTCAGCAGAAAGCAACACCCCAGACCTGGAGACCTCAAAGTCCTGTGCCTCAGGCCTAATGGGAGTTATCAGGAGTACAGCTTGCTGTGGTGCCAATGAGAGTGTGTGACCCAGAAAGGCTGGTGCCAAAACCTCAGAGTGTTTGGGACATCCCTCTTGCAGTTGCAGGAACTCTAGATAAAAAGTCCATCCAATGAGACAGGTTTTGCCTGATGAACCCCAGGCACAGCCAGCTCCCAGCACACAGGTTCAATTGTCCCCTGATCTGAGAGGCCTGGTGAGGTGCACCCTGACCCCCAAATCAGAGTGGTTTCAGGATGCTTTATGGATGTGTGTGTCTGCACTGCATGTGTTTTACTGCAAAATCCTCAGAAAAGGGCTTCTTTAATACCTGACCTGACTTCTCAGGCTGTCAATCACAAAAGGTTTCAGTGGTGTTAAAGCAACTGAAAGTATAACAAGGGGAAGAAAGAGCAACCTTATTTCCCTGCAGGTCTGTACTTTCCTGTGGTTGATGCAAGCTCCTCTGGTATCACATCTTATTTCACTGATCTTGACCTATATGTTGGGTGCGGCACAATGTAAAAAATGTCTGAATAATTTATTGTTGACCCAACATGGGAAGAAACAAATAATGAACAGATTGTTATTGAGAAGCCTTTAAAGTAAAGGAAAAAGAAAGGTCTCACCAAGGATGAAATTTTTTTTCTGCTGGTAAGTGACAGACAGCTGTGACCACTGAAGAAAATCTTATTCTGTCCAAAATTCCAGCTCCAGGTTTTTCCTGCAGTGTTGGTACAGGGATATTTGTGGCACACACCACCACATACTAGATGAGCACACAGGCACGTGTGCAAAGGGCATGAAACACTGGCACCAGGAGGCTCCACGCCCAAAGGCCGGCTGCAAGGTCCCGTTGTCAAACTAGACTCAGTTTTTCGTGTCCATGTCTGAACAAAGTACCTTGACTGCAGCAGGAGTATCAGCATTTGGAACATGGGGTCATCATTAAAACAAACATTCCCAGGAAACTTGCTAAATGAGGGGAAAAAAAAGTTGAACTGAGCTTTTTTTGATGACTCAGGATGATGCAAAAGTGCTTGAAAGAAATAAACACTCCCACTTTTGAGTCATCTGATAAAATCACATACCTCTTAACCCTGCTGATATATCAAATTACTTCAAGAGAAAATACTCAGTAGTTTCACAAACTTGCCAGGCTTGAGAAGGCTGTTAGGAATACACTGAATGCCTGGTAGATGGGTGTGTGCTTCACACTGTTCCTGTGGATTTACACGACTCCTTCTGATCTCACTCAGCAACGAAGGAGGAGTGCCATTGCACTGACAATAAAGCCAAGCTGGTATAAAAGTGGGGTACAGTCAGAGCCAGTTGCCTGAGATTTTGCAAAGCCCAGATAGCACAGAGGATTTTGTACCAAGACACCTTTTCTAGATCTGGGGCATTACCCTAATATTACGCTGCTGTTTGGTAAAAGTAAACTAACTCTGAAAATACAGCAACTTCCCAAAGAGCTGTTGGTGTAGACTAGCCAAACCCTTGAGCTAATGGTGTGGAAAGTGGACAGAGGCTGGGAGCCATCCTGAAAGCTCTTGCCCAGCACCTGGGAGGCTCCTTTGCCCCTCAAGGGCAGGTGGGCAACCCCATCACATGGATAGCACTTGTGCATGTCCTGAATACTTGCAAATGAGCAATATGGATTTTCCCAAGAAAACTTCTGTGAGTACCCCCCAACACATACTGCCATACAGACTTTCCTTATAATGAATTTCATTTGCATTTTCCCTGCTTTGCTGTTTGCCTCTACACAGCAACAAGGCACAGGGTGAACCCATGCACTCACCCCTAAAGGAACATGCACATCGTCAGGGAGTGGAATCTTTTTATTCAGGCCACACAATGGTTTTGAGGTGGTATTGCATCACAGGGGATAATGCTCCCCCAAGACTTGTAGGAAGTAAAGCAATGGCTGTGGTGACTGCCAGGACTGCATCAGCACTGGCAGGGCTTGCAGATCTGTGTACTCGAGTGTAGAAAGGGAGATGGGTGTGAGAGGATATCTGCATCTCTAACTACGTTCTACTCAGTTCTTCCCAGACCAGTATTTTGTTCATCTAGTGTATATTCGCCACCTTTCTTTAGCCATTTCCCAGTGAACATGAAGGTTGTTGACTCAGAATGAGCTGCTGGCTTGTGATCCAGGAGTAGAGATAAGATCTGCAGAAGGGAGGCACCCAGCTATGCTCCCCTGTAAGCACCAGCCTGAAGGAGTGGAGACCCCTACACTTCACTCTCGGGGCTTTATTCAGACACTGCTCTTGCTGCTTAGGATGAAAGCCTAGCAGACTCCCAGCTCTCCACAGATAATAACCAGCTGTAACGAAAACAAGTAATGCTACAAAATAGTGAAACAGCCATCAGTTAGGCTGAGGATGTCACTAATGAATATTTTTCCAGTCCTGCTTCAAAGCACGATGGGCTTTCAGCACAACAATTAAAGCAATGCGCAGAGTGTAATCGCCTCACGTGAACAAAGTCCCTCTGGGTAATTTAGCTGCAAATTGTGCTCGTGCTTAAGGTACATAGGGTGTAAAAAGGGTTTAAAAAATTGGGGAAGGGTGATGAAGGAAATGAATGCATGCTTTCAAAAGATACCTGCTGGGTCTTCTTAGAGGGTCAACTCAGGGCACATGTCTATGGCGTGCTGGAGAGGTGAAGTTACCTAAGTGCTCCAGAGGGAACAGATAAAACTGCTTCATCCTTGTCTCTGCATCCCTGGATGTCACTGTGCTGTGTTACACTTTCATGAAATAGGCTCTCCTCCAAGCACCCTGTAGCTGGGGGGAGGTTTGGGGTGTGCTCACATCAAAGGTAGAGGGCACTGGGCAGTCATCCCTGACCTCTGGGAGCACTTTGTGTTGCTGTGTCTCTGTGCTGCATCATGTTCATCTGCTGCTGTGGCATCAGACAGAGATCTGTTAATGCACAGTAAGCAACTGACAAGAAGTGGGATCAGGTAGAGGGAGTGCCGTTTTCTGGTGAAATCTCTGATTTCTGGAATCTATGGGGATTTTCCTCCTGCAGTTGCTCTTTTCTGTCAGGCAGATCAGTCAAGAGCTGGGGCCTCCTGCACAGTATTTAAAGCAGCAGAAGAGGAAGCTGCTGGGGCAAATGCTTGGGTTTGTTGTTTTTTTTTTTCTTTGCAGTTCATCTGCCTGCATTGAGGTAGGAGGATGATGAGTGGTGCCACCTCTGCAGGAAAAGGGCAAGAGAGTGGAGTCCAGCCATCATAATCAGCTTGGGCCCCAGAGAGCATCCCTGGCTGCCCACACAGCTCTGGGGAGTGAAGGAGAAGGACACTGTGCTGCAATGCTCATCCCGGCAGCAGTGTGAACACTGATGTGGTTCCCCTGATCCAGGAAGAAACAGACAAGGTTACTGCTCATTGCACCAGCTGTACAAGCCACACCATTCCAGGTCAGCCCTCAGTGCCACGTGGGTCTCGCTCACAGGTAGCTTCTCTGATCCCAGAGCAAACCCCAAATCATGAGCACTCAGGCAAGGCCATTTCTGGGGCTATGGAGTTATATAAAAGGAAAAGCAGGGTGAAATGCAGCACCTGTGTTCGGGAGCAAACTTTGAAGTACTCCAAAGCTTGGGGGAAATTGCTCCAAGAACTTTGGCTCAGGTTTTGTTCTCTTCTTCATCAGCAACACTTCACCAGCCAAAGGCAGGAAAAGCATTTGTATGGACCCGAGTGTATTTCTCAAGTAGAAGCCATTGCTGGCAATGCAACAGATGTGCAAAGATCCTCATCTTCAGCAAGCAGAGTGCAAGCAGTGCCTAAAGAGGCTTCCTGACTGTCTCACTAGCAATAACCTGCCACAATCATATCTTTCCTGGGGAGCAAATAAAATTAATCTCTCTGTTAGAGCAAATCAAGAAAAATTGCTTTGCAGGAATGGCTATTTTATAAGTGCTGTGGTTTAGCTGCAGCAGAGCAGTCTGTCCAAATGGATGACATTAAGGGACATAGCGGATCTCTTCTCTGCCTGTGAGTCTGCAGACAGGATTGTGTGCTCAGATAAAATAGCACCGCTTCTGTGCTGCAGACAGCGTGCTCTCTTGACAGAAAACTGCATGCAGCTCAAAACCACTTATATTGCTAATATTTCAGTCCTGAGGGCCCAAGACAGATCATGGGGGAAAAGGGAAGCTACATTTTGCGTGGATGTCAGCCATAAAATCCAAGTTTATGCCCAGGGTCATGCACAATCTTGGGGTGTCCTGATCCAAGGCTGGTTAGTGTTTAATTCCAGGACCAAACAGACAAAGAAATTCAGATTAATAATCTTCTTATCCACCTTCTGATGAGACTGCATCCCAACAAATACCATTTTGCTACTGAAGGCTTGAGTTATGGTGTTAAGCCATTGCTAGTGTTTTGGGTTTAATCTATGTGAAGGAAGAAGTAAAAAAAAGAAAAAAGAAAAAAAAAGTTTAAAAAATTGAGGACAGCTATTTTTATGGGGTCTTGAATGGCTTTATTTCATATCAGGGCTGCAGAAATGAGAGCAGGTGTCAGAGACTGCCTGGCAACTCTCAGGCCAAGCTAATGTATATCAGCTGTTTTCCAACCTATACAGCAGCCAAAAGGAACATGAGCCAACCATGTTAAAAGAAGATATATGCACAAAAAAATCAGAATGCTGTTCAGAAGCCTTGCCTCCTGCCATGTTCAAAAAAGCGAAAGGCCAGCATACAGTCAGTGTAAATTAAAGCTAGAGGTCCTCTGCGAGACACCAGCTTTGTTTTCATAGAATCATTCATATTGGAAAACACCTTTAAGATCATAGAGTCTAACTGTTAACCTAACTCTACCAAATCCACTCCTAAACTGTGTCCCTAATCACCATATCTACACAACTTTTAAGCATGTCCAGTGATGGCAATTCAACTATTTCCTTGAGCAGCCTGTTCCAGTGCTTGTCAACCCTTTCAATTATGGACCTTTTCCTAATATCCAATCTAATATCTCCACTGGTGCAGCTTGAGGCCATTTCCTCTTGTCCTATCATGTGTTACATGGGAGAAGAGATTGACTTCCACCGCACTACAACATCCTTTCAGGTAGCTGTAGAGAGCAAAAAGGTCTTCTCTCAGCCTACTCTTCTCTAGGCTAAACAATCCCAGTTCCTTCGGCTACTCCTCATAACACTTGTTCTCCAGACCCTCCACCAGCTTTGTTGCCCTTCTCTGGACATGCTCCAGCACCTTGACATCTTTCTTGTAGTGAGGGACCCAAAACTGAACACAGTATTCAAGGTGCAGCCTCACCAGTGCTGAGTGCAGGCCCACAATCACATCCCTGTTCCTGCTAGCCACACTATTTCTGATACAAGCCAGATGCTGTTGGCCTTCTTGGCCACTTGGGCACACTGCTGGGTTGTATTTAGTCAGTTATTGATCACTACCCCAGGTTCCCTTCTGCCAGGCAGCTTTCCAGCCACTCTTGCCGAAGCCTGTAGCATTGCAGGGGATTGTTGTGACTCAAGTGCAGGAATCAGAACTTGGCCTTGTTCAGTCTCATCCTGTTGGCCTTAGCTCATTGATCCAACCTGTCCAGGTCCCTCTGAAGAGCCTTCTTACCATCAAGCAGATCAGCACTCCTGCCCAGCTTTGTGTCATCTGCAGACTTACTGAGGGTGCAGTCAAGTCCTCATCCAGATCATTGATACAGATGTTAAACAGGAGTGGTCCCAGCACTGAGCCCTGGGAAACACCACTTGTGACCAGCTACCAACTGAATTTAACCCCATTCATTACCACTCTCTGAGCCCAAGCATTCAGTCAGTGTTTTACCCAGTGAAGTGTACACTCGTCCAAGCCATGAGCAGCCAGTTTTTCCAGACAGATGTTGTGGGAAACAGTGTCAAAGAGTAAAGTCTGGACTAAAGTCCAAGTACACAACATCCACAGCCTTTCCCTCATACACTAAGTAGGTCATCTTGTCATAGAAAGAGGTTAGTCAAGCAGGACCTTCCTTTCATAAATCCATGCTGATGGGGCTGGATCACCTGGTTGTCCTGCATGTATCACATGTTGGCTCTCAGGATGATTTGCTCCATAATCTTGGAAGCTCAAGACAGCAGTTCTAATGACGGCCCTCCTTACTTCTCCAAGAATTGAAAACTTGATCATTTTATGATCACTATGCCCAAGACAGCCTCTAACCTTCACATCACCCACAAGTCCTTCTCTGTTCTCAAGCAGCGGGTCCAGGAGGGTGTACTACCCCTGAGAGGGGATTTGATAGATGTTTATAAATATCTGAGGGCTGAGTGTCAGGAGGAAAGGGACAGCCTCTTCTCACTCGTGCTGTGTGATAGGACAAGGGGGAATGGTTATAAGCTGGAGCACAAGAGGTTCCACCTTAACATGAGGAGGAACTTCTTTACTGTAAGGGTCACAGTGCACTGGAACGGGCTCCCCAGAGAGGCTGTGGAGTCTCCTCTGGAGATTTTCAAAACCCACCTGGATGAGTTCCTGTGTGACCTGTGCCAGATTATATGATCCTGCTCTGGCAGGTGGGTTGGACTTGAAGATCTCCAAGATCCCTTCCAACCCCTAAGACCTGTGATACCTGTGATACTTAGTTGTCTCCCTCACCAGCTGTGTCAGGAAGTTATCTTCCACACATTCTAGGAACCTCCAGCACTGTTCTCTCTCTGCTGTATAGTATTTCTCGCAGACATCTGGGAAGTTGAAGACCCACATGAGAACAAAGGGTAAAGATCATTAAACCTCTTCCAATTGCTAATAGAATATTACATCTGCCTCTTCATCCTGGTTAGGTGGTCTGTATCAGAATCCCACCATATCTACCTTGTTGCACCCTCCCCACCCTGGGTCTTACCCATAAAGATTCCACCCTACCATCATTAAGCTGTAAACAACTGTGTGTTTTGAGTCAACACACACTGCGTGACTGTCACCCACTGCCCTTGAGAGGACAGGGCTGATTGCAATACTCCTGGCTATTGCAATCATCAGGTCTGTTTTTAACACTGGACATGTAACAGACCAGACCTGGGTGCCCTCACAGTCTCGTTCCCTCCATTTTGGCTGCTTTAGCAAACTTCCTGTGACCTCTCTCAGTCAGTTGCCCACTGTCCTCACTCTTAAGAGAAGCATGCCAAGCCTTAGTCTAGGGATCCCAAAACCCAACAGCAAACCACGGCCTTGCTTTCTGCCCACCCCACCACAGCTGCCAAATGAAGTATGTTTGCAGTGACCCAGCAGTTTCAGCACTTTGCTGAATTGCATCTTAAAACTACCTTCCCAAGCCTTATGGTACAAGCCTGGCACCTGAAGAAGTGCAAGGCTGGAGGAGTCCAGTTCCTCCCTCCTAGTGACTTGATTTTCAGTGGGAGATTGGGAGCAAAGTTGCCAAATAACATCACTTGGGAGTTAGGCAAAGCTTCCCACTGACACGAGCAGGGAGTTCCCACTGGACCAATGTCTTTTTGCACACAACCCTCCCCTGAAAATAAAAGTTTGCTGCAATGACAGCATGGTCTCCATAAGAGGCTGTTGACAAAAACTGTGCGTTTATTCCAATACCAAGAGGAGAAGTGAGACAAGAGAGCCTGTAATCTTGTTAAGAGCTCAGAGGACTCCAAAACATTAATTGGCCTCTCTAGACCAAGTCTGTGTCTGGATGCTGTTATTGCAGTCTCTTGCAAATGTTGAAATTAGAGCTTGAGACAACATAAAAAAAACATTGAATTTCCTTTCTTTACATTGCATCACCCTATTTCCTGCCTGCAGCCTTTTTTAATTTCAGTTCTTAACAAAAAAAGAGCAAACTTTTGCATTTCTATCAGTATCTGTATAGCTAAGTTTCCATGCTCTGCAGCAGCTGTGAAAAAGCCAAGGCTGTGATTGCCTTAGAAAGAAAATATATAAATATAATGTTAAAGTCTAAGCCTAGGACAGAAGATGCTCAGCCAGTACGCTTGCCACACTGACATTGTGCAACACAAACTTGAGTGATGCAGCTCCACCACACTTCAGCTTACAGCCTGAATTTGGGTCAAATCTGAAGAAAATCTCCAAATCTTAAAGCAGTTGTGACCAAGACAGGATCTTCCCCAGGCCATGGTCAAGGGTGGCTCTTTATGGAGCAGAGAATGCCTCATACTACCCCTGTGGACTTGTGCTTGCCAGGTGCAGTGCGGCAATAAACCAGAATTGTTTGGTTCCTGTTAATTAGACAGAAAGGCGGTAAATATTAACTACTCAGGAGAATCAAGTGATGTATACAGATGCTTAGTTCCCCCTCTAAGTTAAATACTTTTTTTTGGTCTCATTTGGGGGTTTCTGAAGGCATGCTGTCTTGTGTATTCTCTATGAAAGCATGCTCTATCTGTGTGGCTCCTCAGGCTTTCCAGTCATTGCATGAATCATAGCCACCTTCAAGCATGTGGAAGAGACAAGTGAGCAGATGCATGTCTCATGAGGCAGCCAGCTAGTGTTGTTTCTTCCTGTCTGCTTTAGGGCATCTCAGCACAAGACAAGTCCTCAACTTTCTTTGATCTGGCTAATGATTTTCCTTGCTCTGGTTTTCAAATGCTTTATTACAGGTACCTTCATGGACCCTAAGTTTTTCCAGGATGTGGCGACCATCTTCCCACCCATCCCTGCATTCTAAAATTGGTCGCAGCTGGACACTGCATACTTTGTACATCCAGAAATTGCTTTGAAAACTGTCAGCCAGAGAACGTTTGCATTGTAAAAACAGGCTCTTCAGCATCATCTGTTCAGGCACAGAAATGCAATTGCATGTATACTTCTGGAAAGTGGAGCTTGTGCACATCTCCCTTCAGCAAGGATTACATTTCTGTTAATGAGGGTCTAGGAAATAACAGACTGTATGTTTTTTATACTTAGCTCCATACTCACAAAAACATCCCCTGTCCTGAACAAGCTTCAAGAGATGGAGCACTCTCATTCCTTGGTAAGGAAACAAGACACTGATGTCTTACAGACTGCAGTCCATATGCAACTACACATCTGCATTTTGAAAGTCTTATCAACTGTACAGCTTAGGGACAGTTGTGGGTTGAAGGGCAGAAAGCAGTGCTGAGGTGATGCTGTAGTGCTCTGAGGTCCAAGTTACAGGAAGGATGTGATGCCATCCCAGGGACAAAGTGAAGTGGAGACCCTGAGATATCCTGGGATAGAGGCCCAATAACAGCATGCCCCTCTCTTTCCACCAATTTTTGTCTCCACACTTTTGACAGCTTCTTACTGTGCCTAGTAAAATATACCCAGACACTGGGTTAGCCCATTGCAGGGTCCAAAATAGAGCACAGAAAAAAGATCTGGATAGAGATCCGAAGAGGGATACTACACTTGCTCTTCCAACACTAGTGAAGATGACCCAGTGCTCAGCATCCATCCTGTTTGGGGGGGGCTGCTGTTTCCCACAGAGAGCACCATAGAGGTCCTCTGAGTTTAGGAACCCTGGGATTGAATTTGTCTCTGCAGTGGTCCAGGGAATGTGCAGCACTGGAGGGACTGGGAGTATGTGAGCCCCACATCCTCCTGATAAGGCCCTGAACAAGTCTTCAGCCTCAGTGTACTAACTACATCACACATTTTTAAATCAGCCCTGGCAAATGTATCACCACTGATTTGGTTTATGTAAAAGAAATGCCTGAAGGCTCAACTTCTGGGTCCCTCAGCCTGCAGTTCTCACAGGTAGTTGGTGTGTGAAGCAGATTCAGAACTACACAGAAATGTAGTGTTTTCCTTGCAGATGAAAAGAGCATGGTGAGGAAAGGGGAAAAAAGTGTCAGGAGAGGTCAGGAATGAAGACAAAAGCAAGAAAGTGGGAGCAGAAAGCTTGAAGAGTGAGAAAGGTAAACAAAGCAAAACAGTTTGGGGTATCAGGTACTCAAAAGCAAAGTTTGTCAGTGGTACCAATTTGTAATTTGAATGCAATGCAAAGCAGAATGAAGAACTGAACCTCCGTTTTACCCACACCACATTTCACATGCTGCTTCCCGCAAGCAGCACAGCATGCTCTGCTGCCACAGGCTGACAAAAGGCATTAGACCAGAAAACATTTTCCCAGGAGATCTGATGCTGGCCTGATGAATGGTTGCTATCAGGCAACTCAGTGAAACCACAGGAGCCTGCCCCAAATGTGTATGTTTGGGTTTTTTTTTTCCTGCTTATTACCAAGTTACATCATTGATAACAGACCAAGCCAGTGCATTTTTCACAGAACTTGCATTTTAATGAAGAAAATCAAGAGGACTTGGCAGAGTGTGCTGATGGATGCTGAGTGGGACCGGCCAGTCCTTGTGTGGGCCTTACTTATTTCTTGGGAACCCAATGATAAACAGAGTCCTACCAACATGACAAAGAGCAGCCTTATATTGAGTGAAAAGCATACATTAGTCATTTCCAGGTACTTATTTCAGACAAATTCTAAATGAGAAACACCGGACTGATTCCCTACTGTATTGAGTTTATGTGGCAAGGTTTTGATAGTTGGAGGACTATGGAGGGAGCTTCTGAGAAGATACCAGATACTTCCCCTATGTCTGATAGAGCCAATGCCATCCAGCTCTATGGTATTAGCACCTCTAAGGTAACATATTTAAGAAAGGGCAGAGGGGAACCAGCAGCCGGAGAGAGAAGTGACAATATGCAAGAAAAACAACTCTTCAGAAAACAAAGTTAGTGAAGACAGAGGAGGAGGAGGAGGTGCTCCTAGCACCAGAGCAGTGATTCCCCTGAAATCTGGGTGAAGACCAGGATGAGGCAGGTTGTCCCCCTGTAGCCCATGGAAGTTAATGGTGGAGCAGAAGCCCATCTGCAGCCCACGCAGGGTGCCATACCAGAGCAGGCAGATGCCCAAAGGAGACTGTGATCCCCTGGAAAGCCTGTGCTGGAGAATGCTCCTGGCAGAACTTGTGGACCCATGGAGAGAGAGGAGTCCGTGCTGGCACAGATTTTCTTGTAGCACTTGTGACCCATGGGGACCCAGGCTGAAGCAGTCTGTTCTTGAAGGAATACACCCCATGGAAGGGACCTATGCTGGAGCAGTTCTTGAAAAACTGTAGCCTGTGAGAACAACCCATATCAGAGAAGTTCATAGAGAACTGTGTCCCATGGGAGGGAGACTGTACTAGAGCAGGGGAAGAGCGTGAGAAGTCCTCTCCCTGAGGAGGAAGGAGCAGCAGAGACAACATGCAATGAACTGACGACAACCCCCATTCCCCTTCCCCCTGTGCCACTCAGGGGGAGGAGGTATAGCAACTGGGGAGGGAAGTTGAG
>JANHFX010006784.1:0-16603 GCA_027560015.1 Chloroceryle amazona
CCCCTCCCTATGCATAACTAAGTTAGCAAAATATCTAGTTCTATACTTTATAATAACCTTAAAATATATATATATATATCATAAGCTTGAGCCAGCAACAAAGGTTGAAGTGGTTAAAATAATCTTGAGGGCGAATTAGGAAGCAAAATGCAAGTAAGGTGGTCAAAAGTGTGCAATAAATGCTATTTAATTTCTGACTGTCATTCATCATGGATGTCATCGAGCATGTGTGGCAAACATAAAAATGTTAAGTTTCACAAGAGACCTTTCCCACATGGCTTTTTTTTTCTTCGAAATTATAAGTTTGGTCTGGGTTAAGAATTACTCTTTTTTTTTTTTTAATTATATTTCATTATCCAGCTTAGAAGGAACAAAACAGTATTTCACAAACTCTGTTTCAATGTTGATAAAGCATAATACAAACTCGGCAAGTGCTTACCAAATCTCTTCCCTCAAGACCACCCTGAAACTCTAAACAAGTCAAACAGGCCACCCTGAGAATAAATATCAAAGAAATTGCCAATTTCATCTTTCTGCTTAATTAGCAGACAGACTTATTAGCAGTAGAAGAGTATTCCTGTAGCCCTTGTTCACATCAAGGCTGGCATACAAGTAGGTTGCAGTCATACATGCAGGAAGCTGCCCAGTGCTGGCAGCAATAGCAGATGGCAGAGCTGGGAACAGGGAGGTCTGTCATCTAAGGCAAAACTCTCCAGTACACTGTGCCATAATGTGAGATTTGGTATCTTCAGTGGTAAGCCAAACAGTGGATTCAACAACAGAAAGCAGCACTAGAGGAGCACACCCTTTCTCCATTTACGTGGCATATTTTCTGCATGAGGGAAGAGCGTGTGGGAAAAATAACTCATGTACTCAGAATCTGAATGCTACATTGTTACACAGAGCACCACACCATTAACAAACCAGCACAGACATGGGTGGTGAATAAACACTATCATCAGAAAACATAGGTGATAGATGTGTGTGTGTCGGGGGGGTCAGTGTGTGTGCCTAGTCTGTATGAGGGGGGTAATTCACAATGCAGGCACAGCAACCTGCTTCTGGGTTCAAACAGCCTGTCACTGAGCAGCACTATTTATATCTTATATTTTAATACTTTTTCATCATACAGCAACTAATACTCAAAAAGTGCTCCAGGAACTGAAACAACTAAACAGTGTCTCAACTAAAGGCAGTTCACTGCAGCCTCTCCAAGCAGAAGCATGTCCACCTTATTATTTCTGGGACGTTGTCAAGCACATTTTAGGTTAAAATACAGACAAAAAAATAAATTTACAACAATTTGAGGATCTCTTCTATTCTGTTCTATTGAGAAAATAAAATCTGGGTGGCTAGAGGTGTCACAGATGTTACTAATCAAAGTTATTTAAGAGAATTATGTAAACCAGCATGTTTGTGAAAGTTCTTAATCACAGCAGAATTGAATCTTTTTTACAGAGCATTTATTTGAAAAAATCTGTACACAAACTTCGAATACGGCAGAGAATATTTCCCTTGCAGTTTAAGATTTATTTAATTCCTGGAAAGTGCTATAAAAATCCTGCTCACTTGAAGCGGAGTTCTTTATTTACACAGGTTTAGTTTTAAGACCCGTAACAAACACCACATTGCTCTTTCATCATGACACAGGCAGAGTTGCCACACATCCTGCCCTGCCTCCTGGTACTACCTGGCCAGCATGTTGCACTCCTTGCTTACTCCAGCTAGGCAAGCTTTTCCTCTCCAGACATCCAGATCCAGAGCTAGAAAAGGGGCTTTAAACTTCACGCACCTCTTGGCACATCAGCAGATACAGCCACAAAGTGACAACCATGCCTTAAAGCAATGATCCTTGCACCAGTGTTATTTTTCACATGCTACAAAGACTAACCACATACTGCTCATGGCCTGCACAAAGACAAGTCCTGGTCATCTCAGCAAAAGTTACAGGTCTGGCAGAGACCTGGTGGCCCCCTCCCTCCCTTCCCCACCCACAAAACCCCTCTCTTCAAAAACACAGGCTGTCATTCTTTTTCAAAAAAGTGCAATGTATCAAAATCTATTATTTTAGCAATAGTAAACTCTGTGTTGAGATAGACTTTTGCTTCCCCACTGAGGCTATTGACAATTTTCCTAAACAGTGCCAGGTGCAGGGATTTTTTTTTAAAAAAAGAAGTTTTCCTAGTTCAGTGGAAACTGGCCAAAAGCCATGAACTTGTTCCAGACAGCTGACCAGCCAGCTGCAAAGAGCAATGCCAATGCCCTTCCTTCATGGCTACAAACACATCAACTCACTATTGGTCTGGCCACAAGATCACACAGCCCATTAGCAGCTTCCCTCAAAATGCACATATTGGAAAGACTCCTTCCACTTCTCTGCCCAAGATTTATTACAACAAAATTGCTTAGTGTACTTCTTTTCAATTCCTCTCTCTCTGCACTACTGTGTTTCAATCTCTCTTCCCTCACACAAAAAAATCTTTCCAAGCAAATCACTCAGGATACTCAGCAAAAATGGAAAACCTTCTTTTCTCTACCCATAGCTTGTGAGAGAAGTCAAAGTAGTCTTGTGAGATCTCCCAGGGCAAGGAGGAAGCTGCGGGGACAGAGGAGACACCCATCTGGGCTTCTTTTCTCCCCCATCTACCAAATTCTGTACAAAGGGTAAAGAAAACAGGCAGAGACAAATTAAGTCACTTGCATCTCCCATGTGCCATCTGTTTTTTCTGCTCCATGCTTTCTGTGTACTTTAGATAGTGATGGCTCATCAGAAAGGAATCATCCCACAACATACATCAAGTTTGTAAGGTAGAAAGAGCAATGGAATACAGCAATCCCTCCTATACTTTGGCACCAGTATGGATATATACCTACAGCTACTCCCTAAATCTCTCTATTTCTAGAAACATTCCACCCCTCAGCCTTGACCTTACCGCTTCTTTCCTTACCCCCTATAACCATTTTTCCTTAAAAGTTACTCTATGTATCTGTGTTTGTCTTACCACTTGTGAGGATAGTTGAGATCCAGCAAAAGCAGTATGGTACTTCAGCTGTATCTGCTCATAATTTCAAGGTTTATGGGTTTCTTGTTGAGTTGCTGTTATAATGTTGTCTTTTCAAAGATAATGTTTTTGAAAGACTACACATACCAAAAGCACTGATATGCCTCCATAAATTTAACTTCAACTAATTAATAGGGGAACCAAACCTGCAAATTATTCAAAGCTTTCTTGCAGTCTCTCTCACAAGCTCACATAGCAGGCATTAACCTGACATACTAACTTCTTCAAATATTAACACTTCTAAGACACTACAAACACTTAAGTAGACAAATCCTTCATTACTTAGTCTCCCCCAATGTATCCTACAAGATAGTATAGTTTCCCATCTTTTTTCCTGCTGAGCTAATGCTGAAAATATGCATTAGGTATGAAGTACTGAGTTCAAGAAGAGGATTTCATTTAAACTGATAAAAAGTGAGGATTTTTCCTGTAGTTAAGGACATCTTGTCCTTAATTTTCCTTTTAGTCTTGCAGGTTCCATAAAAATGTTTAATCTTTTTATATCTCACACTATAACATGAAGTTGCAGTTGAGTTTAAAGTAGAGAATCACAGCAGGGACTTTAAGATGTCCTAGCATTTTCTAACTCAAAGCCATTGCCAAACACAGTCTCCTTGTTACACGCCTGTTGATGTCAGCATAAATACTGCATATGTTTCTAGAAGATTATAGGTTTCATCACAAGAGCGTAACACAGTATGTTATGGACTATCCCACCTACTTCTTAGAAAATAATCAGTCTAGTTATGAGCCACCTTGTCATGTAGTCACATTCTGTTTCATACCAACTACTTCACCATAGAGCCACAGAAAACACATTTTCTTGTCTGAATTGGTGAGACCTGAGCTGGAGCTGGCACGGTGTCTACAGAGCCAGAGCTGCTGTCATCTTGCCAAGATAACTTGATGCTACAACACATTCTCCATCTCTTTCCATCTTGTGTTTGTTGCACTGAAAATCCAATACACTCTCCCTACTTTCCAGGCTTACTCAGGACGTACTGAGATGGACTTGGGACAGATGCCTACAAAGTCTGTGGTTTTTACTGACAAGAACTGGAGGCTTCCAGTCCTCTTAAAACATGAAATTACTAGCTTGCACAAAGTAGAAATCTAAATAAACAAATGACTGGATTGAAAAGTCTGATTTACCACCAGACAAAATGTTTGAGTGAAGCAATCAGGCAACATATTTATTTACAGATGATTTTCCATGCATCACGAACACATTTCCAGTTCATCACCTTCATGATATACCCAGGAAGAGAAAGACTAGTCTTTCATAATTCTTTCAGCATTTCTGATTTATTTATGTATGCATTTCAGTTGTTTCTGTTCTATGTCTCTAGACATTTTAGCCATAACCCATTTTAAACACACACAACTCACTATTTTTTTTTTTTTTTTGATCAGATAAGACTGAAGAACTGAGTGTTCTTTGGGAACACATCTCCTTTCTACTCACAATGCCAGTCACTTGACAGCAACTTTCTACCCAAGGCTCTGCCTAAAACCAGCTGCAGACATGAAGATCAAAGACTGTGTGGATTGAGCAAAGGGCAAAGGTGTGAACTGTGGTCAGAAGCAAGTATCTGTCCATAGAGCTATAGTAGGATGCAAATACAAACATGCTGCCTTTTCAGAAAGGTCTTCCCTAGATCAGAGTCCACTATATCCTGGCAAAAGAGATTCAGAAGAGGCACAAATTTAAGGCCACAAGGGAATTCAAGAGGGCCCAAAACAGCATGTGAGGATAGGAATCTTGATCAGTCAGCTGTGCCCTTCTGCTGATTTCTCAGCCTGTGGATCTCAAGAGATCAGCAAGAGTGTGAGCTGAATTACTGCAAAACACATAAAACTCTCTGTGGGTATCTTGAATTGAATGAAACAATCTAATGAATATAAACTCTTAAAACATGCTAACCCTGCATGTACTTTTTGTTAAGACTTAAGCAGCTGAGCTTGCAGCCTCAATGCAAAAGTAACTCTTGCATGGCTAAAAGAACTACTTCCAGAATCTCCATTTTACCTGTCTGGATCCATAATAAGACTATTGTTAAGAAAATGAATGCTGAAAGATGATGTGTGTCAAGCAAGACACAAATGAGGTGGTTTAAAATAAGGAATGAGTTCACATGGTGACTGCTCTGAGACAACATCCAAATCCAAATGCATGCCATTTCTCAAGAAGTTAAAAAAAGAAGGTTGGAAAATTGAAAATTAAAATCATCTTAGATTTGTGTGTTGAACCCATTTCTAGCTGATTTCTAAGTAATTTTTAAAATAAGGAATTAACTTGAATTACCATTTCTTTATTCTTCTAAAGACTGAGACAACAGACAGCTGCTGCAGTCTACTTTTCTGCGTCTTGTAAAAACTTTTTATAATTCTGAATTCTGGAAGCTCTTTAAACATGAGAGTATTTAAATACTCTTTTGAGCTACAGAAAATATACTTCATACAAGGAAGGAGAAGTGCTAGAACTGTCAGAAACTATTTAATAGCTTGAAGCAATTTCTACCCTTCTGTTTAAACAAAAGAGAAGAAAAAAAAAATGTTTAAAGTACATGGAATCTCTCTCTTCTCTCTCAAAAATCCAACTAATCTGCCTTTTTATCTACACTGCTGTGATTATTGAACAACAAAGCAGTAGGGGAACAGGAGCTCAGGACAGACCAAGTGCATGTTAAGCTGGGACACTGTTTTGCTAATATGCACAGCCACTGTTTCTCTTCAGGCAAATTGTGTTATTTTGTGTTCAACTGGTTGCGCTTTCGTAGTTTTAGTGTCTTATCTCTCCAGTAGGGCTGAGCAAAACAGTGCATCCACTAAAACTAAACATTAATTTATTTCCTGTAGAAGCAGGGCTGAGACATGAAAGCTGTGAAAGAATCTTGCTAGCAATTCCTTGTGTAGGCAGCATGTCTCACTTTAATCATATGCATTATGGACTTTATGCATTGCTGTGAATTCACTCCTAGAGCTTTTCTGCACATCAGTTTGGTTAACCCACTTTCCAATGTCTCTATATAAGAAAGCTGAAAACTATATTGCTTCTTATACAGCAAACAGCAAGACAACACACATACACATACAAAATCAGTGCCTCTGAAGAGCATGGCTTGTGTCCATCACCTTCTCGTTTTGTTCCATGTTTTTCACTACCGTTGTTATCATCTGGATGCCTGAAGTGTCTGCACTGAGAATATGAAACACAAGAGGGCAGGCTACATGCAAAGGAAAAAGCACACTGAATTTCCCTATTAGTTTTCACAAGGTAAACAGTCCAGTTTAACAGGCTGTCAGAAAACTTTAATAGAGAAACATTTCTCACTTTGAGCATAAAAAGAAAACCAAAGAAAAATGTGACCAAGGTCTTCCTGTTTCTCTAGACAGTATACAATTAGCTAGAGATGTATCCCTTCATTTAGAAACTGTGTCAAAAGGTTGAAAAGTATTTTCCTCTTGAAATTTGTAGCAATTTCTAAGGCAGCTATGTAACACTAAGAAAAGTTACTTGCCCTTTTTTTCAGGGTTTGACAGGCAATCTAATGAAAATTCAATGGATTCTCTCTTGGTAAATTCTAACTGTCTAAGTCTTTAAAGCCCTCCCCCCCTAAATATATTTTGATAAATGTGTTGTATTCATTCTTACACAACCCTGTTTTTTAAACGTGGGTAGCTGTTGGAGCAGGCTGTCATACACTGGTAGTCTAGAAGTAGGCAGATGCAAAGTAGCACTCCAGCCTCCCTGCTAACAGGTTCTCTGCCGGTTTACAGCTGAAGTGTTTCCCATACTAGACTCTTTGAAGCTAAAACATCAATTCAGTGTACATATGTCATTACAGTACAATGCCTTCTTGATGATTTCGATATTAATTTGCTCATGAGTTAATATCCTCCAAAAATTGTAAATTTCAGTGGTTAACTCCAGTAATTAATGACTTCTACTGAAGTCAGCAGGGTTTATGTCACTGATATGAACTAGTCAAGAGGTCAGCTTTTCTAGATAAATCTCATGTTTGGTGAAAAAAAATATGGACATGCAATCTGAAGAAAAACTGTGCCCTCATTTTTCTGTTTGATGTTAAAAGATCAAAAGTTAGATCCTGCTAACCTGTATTTCTGTACCTCAGCCCACTTCTTCTGCAGTTACCTACATGAGCCATGTAATTGGTTCTGATGACATTCATGTAAACTAAGGCAATTTCTTTGAATAGAAGTTTATAGTTGGGAATCCAGATACTTGGATCTTGGGAGCCTGGCACAAAGGAGAAGGTCAGGCTTAGTCGGGTTTGGTTTTTTTTAAAATTTTTAAAAGTTAGTTCTTTGACTGTGACAACATCAAATTATTTCATTTGTTCAAACTTAAATGGATTACTAACCATCTATGGAAAAAAAAAATCTAAAGAACTGATTTACTTTTTCTGATTTTTTTTTGTTTTGTTTTCCAAATGATGTTACCTCCAGGATTTCATCTACACAAGAGAGCTTATGGCAAATACAGATGAACACAAACCAAAACAATTGGTCAAAATATAAAGGGTACACTGCAAAGGAGTTAGAATTTGTGTGTCAGAGAACTTACTCTATTCCACACTTTGCCTTTCCCTTTCAAAGTTTTCCTCTGATAGGTACTTTAACACACGTATGTAGTACTCCAAGAAAAATGTTCTGATGAATTAAAACTGCATTATTCTCACAGTCAGCCAGTCAGTCACCAGACTTCATCTTACACCTTTAGGCTATTAGAGCTCCAGGGTGGCTAAATTTGCCTTTTGGACTATGCATGCTGTTGAACAAGAACAGGATATTTATTTATTTATTTATTTAATCTTGGGAAAGGAAGTGTTCTGGCATTATCTCTAGGTCTTAGGCTTAGAACAGGATGAAGCAAAAAAGACAACACCACCCTAGAATATATGTGTCTCGTGACGGAATTAATCAGTGTATCTGAACATGCTGAACTTCCCTACAATGGAATTAAAAGGAAACACCTTGCAGATAATAATGAAAAAGTGTAGTAGCTCATGCAAAAATCTTTCCTCTTCCCAAAACAGCTCTTTAAGGATTCAGTTGATAATTTCTTTAGAAAAAAGAAAACACAACAAATTCCTCTAAAGTGCAAGAATAATTTCACCAGGTAAGAGAAAAAGTAGCCCAAAGAATCACTAGATAAAAATTATTCTTACTTCCTTGCGAAACCTGGAAAGACTCCCCTCTTCAATTCTTTTCTAAGAACAACAACCAAAAAAATCTGCACATAGTTCTTATATAAGAAGACAGCCTTTCTGCATGGACACAGTTCTCAAAAAATATGTTATATAATCACCCGCCTATAACAGACTACAGTGAATTGGAAAAAATAAAAATAAAAAACAAACAAACAAACAAAACCCAACCAACCAAACAAACAAAAAAAACCCCACAAAAACAAAACCAACCAACCAAACAAAAACACAAACCAAAACAACTACCAAAACATCTATTTAACTGTGGTTACTTCTAACTAATATGGCTAGGACTAGTAAATTGTAATCACAAAAGCTGTGCATTTGTAATTAATAAGTAAAAATTATTCAGAAGTGGAATGCGTTGGACACTATTAGAAGTTTATACGCATAGTACCAAATACTGTGCATACAGAAAGATAAATTCAAAAGTTGATTTTAATATATGACACCCTTCTTTCTTTTGTGAAAAGCCAGTACTGTAAGGATCAAGTACTATCAAGGATCAAAATTGTAGTTAAACAGTCTGTGATTCTCTCTATATAATAAAAAAAAGCATTTTGAATCAAATACCAGGATGCATTTATCTATGCTCATGGTGTGAAGCACTACTCAAGAAAGATAATCTCATGGGACTCAACCTCTGCTTTGCCATCAGGTAACAAACACCAGGCTGTGCCCCGAGTGTAAAGCAAGCAATGGAAAAGCAGCTTCAGGTAACACAAAGGCATTCCATCCCATCTTTTCTCTTGTTCTGGTGTTCTGGGACAGGGTGGGTGCCATAGCATCCTGCCTTCCCATGCCTATTGCAAATGCAGCATTTCCCATGCAAACACCGGTGCACAGGCTCTGGCCACCCTCCTGTCACTCCTCCCCATCCACCTACTCCAAAGGGCTATTGGGCATGAGGTACTCTGACCACACCTGGGGAGCACCTGCAGGCACCGGGTTGTTCCGAGGTTGGATGGGAGACCACTTTCCTCTTTCTCAGATCTCTTTGTGAGTATGCAATTCAGTCCAAGACAAATCCTAACCTTCCAGGAATACTTAGGCAGTAAGATGCTATTCAGCATGTGAAACATTTGCAAAGCAAACACCGTGTTATTGCTAAAATGACACAAATATAACAATAACTTTCCCAGAAGTGATTATTTTTTCCTTAATGAGATTAGTACATTTGATACTAAAATTCAGCTGTTCGGGGTTGCAGATGAAGTTTCATGATCAAGCATAAATAAACTGAAAGAACTATACTAAACTACAAATGGAGCAAGGGCTTGCTGCTGAGATGTTCAATAGAAACTCTTCTTTACTTTCCAACAGGAACAAGAGTGGGCCACTACACTTAAACAACCACTTACCACTTCAATTTCTTGGAGGTAGAAAAAAAAAAACAAACCACAACACAAGGAAACAACAACAACAAAATAAGCAAGCAATAAAAATCATTAATTAATGTTAAAGTACAAACATAGAACTGCAGAACAATTCTATACCTAGCCTGAAACTAAATGGAGTACAATCAATTCTGACAAGAAAAACATAACTCAATTCGTAAATTTACAGCTTTTGACCTAAGATATTTTTCCACTGTAATACTTTTTTTATTCAATCACCCACTCTTTTCCAAAGGGAACTACAAAATGACCAGGACATATTATTTTGTTCTATCAGACTGCCAATCTGCTAGATACATGCACATTGTGAATTTAATGGGAACAGTCTGAGATTAATTTCATGTAAAAAATGTGTACGCAACAGAGTATGCAAAAAGGCAGACTATAAAACAGAAACTTCCGTAATATGTGAGAGTATAAAATTACAAAAAAAAATAATTCTGTGCATCTACCAGAAAACAAAGCTTTATAATCTTTAAATTTCATGTGAAATTTCTGGAAAAGTTTTTTTCAGGTGGTAGGACTCCTGAGGGTGGATTCAAAATAACAGGCACATGTTCTCAGTCTGCTGGTTGATCTCACTTGAAAAATTGACAA
This sequence comes from Chloroceryle amazona, assembly GCA_027560015.1. Classification (NCBI taxonomy): domain Eukaryota; kingdom Metazoa; phylum Chordata; class Aves; order Coraciiformes; family Cerylidae; genus Chloroceryle; species Chloroceryle amazona. The sequence continues at coordinate 10,288 of JANHFX010006784.1, forward strand.
GACTGGGTAGTAAAGTTCCAAGCTGAATCTTTAAAACTCATCTTTGAATGCAAGCTAACCATCTGAAAGTAAAAAAGTAGCTAATTTTCCGGATTAGTTCCAATTATACTGAATACTTTAATCTAAACTGCACAGCTTTTAACATGATTCTTTACTTCATCTGAATATTCAAGGCTTTTTTTTGTTTTTTTTTGTGAACAAAAGATACATATCAAGCTTAACTGTGCAAGAACCAAATTGCTTTATTAGAGCTGGAGGGAAATCAATTCTGGAGACACTAATGTAAAGTGCAAAAGAAATGTGATTTAACTATCTGATAAAATGTGTGGTGTACTCCTGCTCAAACAGGAGAGATTAATTTTTTTTTCTCAATGGGAAAAGAAAATAAGGCCATGATTTGCTTAGTGAAAGATGTTTGTGCATTATTTTATATTATGCATAACTGACAAAACAATTAATATTCAGCACTATGTTGACAAGGTAGTCTTCCAGCTACTTTTCTGTTAGACCTATTTACTACTTCACCATTTTTCTCATTTGTCAAAAAAAGATATTTCTGACTGCTCACAGCTCTACATTTCTGAACGTATTCATGTTTTAATGATGAATTTTTGAACAGATACTGAAATATTATTAAAAAAAAATAGTGACAGTATTGACACAGGGCTGAAAGAGCACTAGTCCTGTCTGAAAATAATTTATTTCCCCTTTTCTACTTTGCAATTCAGACTGATCTGCAGCTAACAAAAGGGTACTTATTGTAATTTTATTAAATTTAAGGTAACAATAAACATTAACTCAGTTTCAAACATGATGTCATGCTGTACGTAGCTAGGATAAAAGAGAATGTAAAACAAATTACCTGGATTGCTTAGGAAACTCTAAATGCCCTAATTTACGCAACCATTTATCAGCAGATCTAATGAAAAGCCTTTTTTTTTTTTTTTCCTCTTGCAATGGATAAAGGTAGCTATTAGTCTCTGAAGTGCACAATTTCACCAGCGAGACAGAACAAAAAGCAGATCTTGGGAGTAAATATCAGCTGGACATTCACATAACAAGGTCCAGAGAGACATATCCAGAAGTTTCCTCTTTTAATCCAACTCTGAATAATGTTGGATGCTGTTCTCTGCTCCTTCGAAGCTCTTCTACTGCCAAAATAACTGCAAGGCTTGCAAGTCCGAGTATATCTCAGGCCTTTCCCAAGGCACCCCAACACTATCTGAGGCACTGAAACTATGGCAACCAAATAAGAAAGCAGCTTCCATGATTAATAGATGAAGATTCCAGCAACAATGCCTAGCTAGGCCATAATTCAGGAATGTAGGAGGAATTAGCATAGAATTCATCTCAAACTACCAATAAAAAGTAGATTTCAAAAGACATCAAGAAAATAGCAATTTATTTTTTTTTCTGCTAAAAGAAAAATCCAACTATAGAACTACAAACTGTTCCAATTCTCATTAACATTTCAATGAACGTCTGCCTTAAGTGCAAGTAATGGATAAATGGTAAAGGAACCAACATAGCAAATTTCCAGTCTGACTACTGGAGACCTACATATGAATACTCAGTACATAGAACATCTGAGTGAAGCTGAGCAGACAGAGACAAGAAAGTAAAAATAATGTTTTCTGCAGTCAGGAATATATTTGGACACAGTTTTTCCCATTGTGTTGAAGATTCATATGAGAGAATACTCATCTGCTGAACTGGAGCACCCAACCATATCTATTATATAGTCCACACATTTTCATTACTAGAAAGCCCCATGAGTCTGTCAGGATCATTGCAAAATTGATGAAGGTTGGGAATACTTTTTTTTAAGTACATAATCAAGCTTCCACTATTATTTCTGGTAAAAACACTAGTATCATAGTCCTCAGCCACCAGATGATCTCAGATTAAGGTGAAAGGGCAAAATATTTATTTCTTTATTTTCACTTTCACAAACATTAAGTTCTCACTAAAGGCAATTGGCTATAGGGATCCTAAAAGCATAGGAATGTTTTTTTGGCCTATATAACCCTGCAGCAAGGGTTTTAACTGGGAAGAGTGAGGGAGAAGCCAAAGGCTTCTTCCCATATTGAAGCCAGCACACATGCTGCCATGTTGCATAATATGTTGCAACGCTGTGCATCTGCCCATGGAAACTCTTTAACTACAGCATTGCATGAAAGTTGTAAAACTGTATTTATGTAGAAAGCTCCACCGTAGCAGTTTTGTCAGTAGCTTAAAAAAAAAGAAAGGTATGGGGTAGTCCCTGATATGTGAATTTCAAGTATCTTGTATAAATACTCTATATAGAAATGCCTATTATGAACAATACTTTTAAAGTAAAGGTCATCACTGAATGTAGCAAATTACCATATGTCTTCATTCTAGAGATAGAGCAACTGGCAGTTCTGTTAATAGCTGGTTTATCTTCTTCATTTTATATCTCTATTTCAGCCACTAAAGAAACACTTTAGGGCTTGGGGAAAAATTCCTTTCATACTAAAATGACTCTGTTCACATAGAGGATACTCTGATAAATAACTACAGTTCTTTAGTGGGAGATTTTCAGGGAATTGGGGGTAATTCATGTTGGGGTTTTCTCATTTTCCCCTTCCTTTTTTGAAAGCAGGTTGGTTTTTTTAAGTGACATCTACTTCCTTTTTATTAAACTATAGCTGAAGATAAATTTTAGATTTCCAAGGGCTTAAGTCTGGCAGCCTCATTTATGTTCATCTGGTCCATGTAAGCCGAGAATGACTGTTTTTCGTGGAGGAGGCATAGATCTCTCATCCCCTTCCCTATTTCCAGTGTCTCCAGTATCAACGGCTATCAGCCTTTATATGTTTAAAACACCAAAACCTGAAAATATATTTATGCCTATCTTTCAATGAACCCCTCCAACCCCTCCTAAGACTTCCACAATAGCATGATTTTTCTTTTATTTTTTTTTTCTCCCTCAATTCCCATATCAGACTAAATTTTGACTCCTTTTACATCTCCCAGCTGCTAAAATAAAATGAGCAGCTTGGGAACTCCAGAAGACATTCAGGACATGCAACATGTATAATCATAACACAGTAGGTGGCACTCTTCCCTTTAAATCCTAAAGTAGTGCCTTGAAGCTGTGCTGCCATATTTGCCATGTTGCAGTCAAGACCCAAACCCAAAGCATCATTCACCATGGACAATTAAAGATCTCTTAACACTATATAAACGTGGACATTTAGTTAATTCCATGGCCATAGGCAATGGCTTAGTTGTCTCAAAAGACAGCATGTAAAGAAAATATAGACATTCAAGCTCCAGTCTGACGGGTTTGTACGTAAAATGGGGAAGTCTATTTCTGCCTTCACATACTCTATGCACATCTAAAATGTTTCTCACTCAAGAGGCTGGTGTGACAAGCCAAAAATAAAAATATCCTTTATAGGGAGATGTCAGGCTCAGGCTTTTCCCCAGCTGTTTATTTTTGCCTTTGAAGACCATTCATGGTTGCTGGATGCTGTTGATCTGCAGCCGGACTCCGTACTGACAGTGCCTTCCTGCCAAAACTGTCTCTGTATATGCCTTGCTCACCTCAACATAATCCTGAAACAGAAATAGCAGCATGGTCACCTGCTCAAATGGTCACCGGTAAACATCAATGCTTATTCCTCTTTTTTTTTTTTTCTCTTGTCAAGACAAAGCTTGTCACAATTTGTCAGATGTGACTTGCTCTGTAACACACAGACCTAGATCTGGCTTAATACTGAAGGTCAATCCAAAATGAATGTACTCACACCATAGCTTCAGGTACTCACCAATTGCCGATTCCCACTAGAGGACAGTATTTTCAGACTGGGGCTTAAACTTGAAAAAAAGTCCCTATTTGAGTAATATTTCAGCAACTGTCTTTACTTGGAGAAAACTAATCAGGCAAGCAAGGCTTCACTGGGTGAACAAAGCTTAGTGGGGTGAATGAGACTGCAAAGGATAAGGGATAAAGAATTATAACCTCAATAAATGAATAGTAGAAGGTAAAAGACTGTAGCATCTGTATCAAATTAGGATAGTGAATATTTATGGTTTAGCATGGTTCAATGTTCCTCTAGCATATGCTGTGTCTATTGTAGTTGAATGTCATATTCCAGAATTCACCCGGTTTGTTTTCAGCACTCCACTGTACTGTATGGAAATCAGTTACTTTACACAAAATATTTGTTTTGGTACTATAAAAATGTGTTCTTGCAAACAAGTTGGATGCAAGGCATCTATTAGCTCAGGTCAATTTAATCCTAAAACATTTTGTGTCTCCCCTGCTGTAAACCATGTGAACTCCATTCATGTATATTTATGTATGGCTCTGCAAAACAAGGTGACAAATTTCCCCTTCCCTTCAAAAAGCATGGAAAAGTAAATTCAAAATCACTTCCTTTTTAACACAAACAGTTCTAGTTTGTATTTAACATAGGTCATTTATTTGATCTCTTTTTTTTTTTTAATTTTTCACCAAAATTCAAGAACACAAGTCACAAGTCCTCATCTTTAGACAGATCTACCTCATTCTCTTAAACTTCAATAACTGTGATCTTCTATTTACAAACAGTAAGAGAGGACTATGGTACTATTCACTTTTATTTTCAAGGAAATAGAGATGTTAGCTAGTCATGTTTCTCATAGATGTTAGTGCCCAATTCAACTAGTATGAGTTCAGTTGATAAGGTTAGTTTTGATATTAAGTAAGAATATACAGTTTTAACAGACTAATTGAGAATACATAGAACATCTGTGACCATATGATTCATCTTCCCTTAAAGTATTCACACATGCTTCAAGCATTTGATTCCTACTACACGAAAAACAAATGTTGCAAATACACTTTATGGTATTCCTTACAATTTTAAAATGTATTTAGCATCCAGACAGAAACCTCATCTGGACATTCTGTTCCTGAACTAAACTTCCATGAAACCCAGATTTTCATAAGTGGTGATGAACAGAGATCAATGCTTTTATGCACAGGAAATTGTTTGGCATTAAAGAGAGTTAGTATATATTCTTTGTGTTACAACTTATGAGAAGCTACCATACTAAAAAAAGGTTCATTTCAGATAAAATTGTACCCTAGACGTTGAAATGCCTTGGCAACTGTTTTTTTTGTTTGGTTGGTTTTTTGGGGGTTTTGTTTTTTTCCTTTCTTTTTGGTGTTTTTGGTGTTGTTGTTGTTGATTGGTTTTTTTTGTTTGGTTGGTTTGGTTGGCTGTTTTTTTCCCAAGATTGACAAACATTCCTGATCTTACTAAAGCTAGTATTTGCTTTCCACCTATGAGGTAATTTCATGAAGAAAGGGGTTTGCTGGAGCAGACCCCAAATTCTTCACAATGCACTACATTTGTCTCATTAAAAAAAACAAAACCAAAACAACAGCAAAACAAAACTAAAACCCATAACCAACCAAACAAAAAAAAAACCCCAACAAACAAACAAAAACACCCACAAAAATTCTCACACAAATCAAACACCAAAACCAAAACAGAAGTTAACCAGAGCACAATTATTTTGTTTTTCTGGCCTAGGAACAAATGGCAAAGGAAGGCCTGAACATAAGAGGTATGTAAATTTTACTCTAGGAGAAATGCCACAGACTCCTCCAAATTGCCATGAGCTCTGTGATTGAAAGAGCCTAACTCTGCTGAACTTTCTCATGTTGATGCCAAAGGATATACCCACCAAGTTAAGATTAGATGTGTGACAGATTAAATGAATGCAAACCAAAAAGAAGTCATTGAACTAATTTTTCCAAAGACAGTGAGAAAATCAAGCCTCTAGGTATCTTTGAGGCTAGCTTCATAATTAATATCCTAACAAAAGTTAGCACAATCGCTGTTAAATAACAAGCCACCGCAGAGACATTTAGTTCTTAGTTATTTACAACATCTGCAAGCCGTGTATGCTCCTTTAGAAGACCAAGCATTCACCTTACAGAGTCAGGAATTCGCGTCTTTTATAATTAATCACAGAGCTGATTAAAGCCTTTATATGCCGTTCTATTAATTAAATAATTTTCTGTGTACAGCAGCTAGAAATCCGCGCTGCCCAGACGCTTGGCACAAGCGCGCATGTTTACAAACTTCAAAAGCAGCAATCATCTCGGGAGAGGAACAGGCGAACAAATTCCCCTCTGAACAAGAGGTCAAGGTTAGAAAGAGACAGAGCCATTTGCCTGAGGAAAACCCAGCAGTTACCGCCCTGCAACTTACCCTGGGAAGTCAGGCAGGAGAGAGGCGGCGGCGGCCGACAGGAGGGCATCTCCGCTGCAAGTGACCGGGCTGCAGCTCAG